>JANFAB010000132.1:0-141668 GCA_024613165.1 Pisolithus albus
ACAACCTCGTGTTGGTTGCACGTGGCACTGATATGGCATGGTACGTAGCGGATTGGAACGTTGGTTATACGGTGGAGTTCGTGTCGTACAACGTCAGCGATGTTTAGTACGCAAGGCTGGGTAAACGTCACCGTAACTTCAGAAGACACACCACGCGAGAATAAAGTTCACAATCGGAAATCGCGGGAATGCCTTTGTCGTAGATATCTGAACACAACGTAGCCGAGCTTGTCTTTTTCGATATCGTTTGACGGGCTGACGACGAAAATTTGTTTCTGCCTTTCACCACGTTTTCGATCGCGTTCCGCTCGTCCGTTCTCCCAAATGAATTTTCGGAGTACGTATGTAATCCTTTGCGCCAAAATCCATGTCCTTTGACAGGCCGAGAGGGACGAAAGTTTGCTTCCGCCTTTCACCAGATATCCGGGTCTGCAACAGCCGTTTTCGTGCGTTTTCGGTGTCGTTTTGAGGGGCTGAAAACGGCGAAAACTGCTTCCGCCTTTCAGTTCATTTGCCCATTCGCCATTTCGGAGTTTGAAGATACCTGGCATCAAATACGGCTGAGATAGATGCAATGTCAGTTTCTCGTGAAGTGCACATACTCACGACCTGAAATGCCCGCGCACCGTTAGCAGATAATGATCAATATATGATAACAGATAATATAGAAGCCTTCATCGTCCTCCATCCCCGGATCGTGCTCTGATTTACGCAGTGTGAATCGGAATGAAGCAATGAGCAACTAGGGAGACAACAATGCAACCGTGATCCCCTCCTTGAATCATCGCTTAGTATCCGATCACATATCCGATCACAGACGGGTTTTATCGTCCTGAAGCACATGCTACATTCAGTGTGAAAAAATTAAAATTATAATAGAATAGAAATGGCGGCCCTCTGTGAATACGAGCTCAGCCTCGTCTTCCCCTTCTTTCGCCTATGACTCGAGCACGGAAGGAACGACTTGAGACATAGTTCGGAACTCCAAGTAAAGCGGGTTGTCCATCGTAGTCGATCTTGAAACAGAATAACCCCCTACGAGTTGGGGCAGAAGCTACCACGTCGTGTTCGGCGTAGAACGGAGGGGGGAAAGAAGGAGTACATGGTCGAATACTGGTCGAGATCACGTGTCTGGTTCACGCAAAAGAAGTGGAGAAAAGGCTTACATAATAGCACTCTACTTGGTCGAATCGATTATGTAAGTAGTTCACTCCCTGGCTGCAGTACTGTTCCGAACCTCAGTCAGCGCTCAGCAAGTGCTCCTGTCGCCGTTGTAGTGTGTTCCTTGTGCAGCCGGGATCTTTCACCACTAAACGTGCAACGGTTTAGCCTTTCGGGATCCGATAAACGCAATACAATGGGTTCCATCGCGCGCACGTGAGTGTTATCGAAACCGATGTCCTTGTTTCTACTGTCCAAACCCATGCAAGGTGTGGATATCAAAATCGTATGATGTATTAATTGCGAGGCCGTTTTCGGTCATATCCTCGGTAGGTTTCTCTCCAATTTTCACAACATCTGCGCTAAGCTGACGTTTCTGCGCTGCTACTACTATCTTTTGAAATCTGATGGTTGGCGACCGTTCACGGTTGCCCCTAGAGACTGCTAGTCATTCCCGTGGCCGTTCTTTTCTTCTCTCTAACGATCCCTTCATGACGACAGGTCCCGTTATCGGTGTGGTTTACAGTAGCATTGGTTTGTGAAGGTGTTCATGGCTATGTCACACATGTGTCACGGGGGTGCACGTCCAGAGGTGCCGTAGACATTTACGAAGGTATGTTTACAATATACGTGCTCGTATGTAACTTTCCTAGACATACTGGATCTCATCGTGGAACAGATCCTTCCAGAGGACCGCATCCGAGAGGTGGGGATCGTTGACAACGCGATTCTTTGGTTGCCCAAGTACATCGTTCGCTACCTCAAAGAAGGCACTGAGTTTATTGACTTCGGTAGGTTTCATCCGCACGGGTTCCTCGCAGACGGGGCAATCATACAGCACAACGTCGAGATATCCTCCGTCATGTAACTCCCTCAATGTCTCCGCATTGACGGGACGCCGCCGGAGGTATTCAGGGATGATTGTCGAGTCATCGATTTGCTCTCTGAGGGATGTATCGAACCAGTTCCTCAAGCAACCGTAGCAAGATACATGGCCGCATTCAACAAGACTAGCCGTGTTGGTAAGTAATGGACATGATCCTATCCCGGGAGCGCTTACTTACATGAACTGTCGGGAGGCGCAACCCTTGCAAACATCGCACCCGGCGACAGCGTCCCGAGCCGCAGTTATCTGTCGGCGAGTCAAGTGACATGAAGTCATGCACAAACGGAGTGGCCAAACCTGTTCAACAGTCGCTTTAAGGTCTTCTTGCATCGCTCGTGCCCTGTAGAGAGCCTTTTCTGCTCTTTTCTTTGCAATTCTCAGCTTGGTTAACTCCTGGACTAACATCTGTCATCTGCTGCGGCAGTAGGAAACCAGTGACTCACCAAGTGTGATTTTTTCACTTCTTTCTTGAAGAAGGTCGCCATGTCTGATACTTCTTTAAGTATTTGGTTACTATCTACCTTGGGCCTCCGTGGAAGGCTGGAGGAGCGCTTAGATGAGGAGCGCGGACGGCACAGAGTCGAGTGCGAGCGTGTGGTGGGCATGGTTCGATGAAGGAAGGTCCAGTCACAACAAGAGACGAGCCTAAACTCTTATACGCTTTCCAACACAAAGGCATTCTTCTTGCTCCCTTTCGCGTCGTAATCGTCCATACGCTCACTCTTCACATTTCACATCGACAAGTCCGATTAACTCGAATCGCGTCGTCCATCGCCATTAACATGCTCCGATTCGGCGTTAATGGTCGCTAGAACACAAAGGCACTGATACCGTCATCGTTCGTGTGCACATCCCCGTTTCTCGTTTCACACTCCCGTCCTGATTGCGATTTTGATTAGGTTCTGCCCCTCACCTCTTGTCATCGGCGCGGCCTGGCGGTGTAGGGAGGGACTCCTCCCTACTAGGAGATTTATTTTATTTCATTGTTTTTTACTTATGTTTTGGTTTTTATTCTTTACTCTACCCCCTTTCTACTTAGTATTTGGACGAGTTTGGCTTATGTAAGCCAGACTCGCACTTAGAGTGCTTGTACATACTTAGGAAAAGGAAGAGACGCTTTACAGACAGAGTAACAGACGGAAATCCGAGACTGAGGGCTCGGATTATCAGTTTTCCCCTTCGTTAGACGCTCATTAGACGAATCTCGACCTTCTCTGGGGTTTAGGGCGCGTTTTCACTCTCTTTTTCCACTCCTTGACCCTCTACCAGGCACTCTTGCCCCCTCGGGTCGAACTGACCCACTCAAATCCAACGGAAGACCCACTAGGCCTCTTCCCCCACATTCCTAGAACCGACTTTACATCTGGAGCCCACCGCGAGGGGGCTGTTTTGCTTGGTAACCCTCTCCTCCTCCTACCTCCGAGCTCGTGTACGCGATTTCTCAAGAACCGACGCGCCTACCCTCTCGCTTTTCGAGAATCCAGTCCTACTCGACGAGAGCTTTCGAACGACACCCTTTTCGTCGTGTTAGGTTCAGTGGTTCAGGAGATATCACGCATTTTGTGGAGAAAGGCACAGTAAGACAGTTTTGGGCATAACTCGGGATTGGGTGCGCAGATTCTCTCGTTTCTTCGATCTCCCTGCACCCCTAGACGTCCTCTATCACGTCCTGGAGTTTGGTTGCATTCCTCCCAGCGGTTCCTCGTCAACGCACTGCTGTTCCCCCACCCTCCTACCTGCACACGCGTTTTCTCGTGAACCGGCGCTCCGAATCTCTCGCAATTAGAAGCCCTAGTAGAGCTCGTCGATACCTCCCGGAAGGTACCTTTTTCGTCGCGTCCGCGTCATTACCTCTGGAGATATCGCGCATTTCGTGCCGAAAGGTGGTATCGGACCATTTCACGAATATCTCAGGACTGGGTTTGCGGTTTCTCGTATTCCTTCATTCTCCCACTTTCTATAGGTCCCTGCTACCAGGCCCTGAAGTTTCGTATCATTCCGTCCAGCGGTTCTTCCCCAACGAGCTGCCGTCCTTCCCCTCCTGCCACAGCCTTGCTCCCTGGCCCTGCCCCTCGCGTTTTCGTGCTATTTTGAGCTGTAGGAATCCTATCCCCACCCATTAGAGTCAGTTGACAGTGCCTTCGAGACCTCCCAAGTCCCCTCGAGATCCCCAGACGTTCGAGACCCTTTCGAGACCCCCAGACGAACTTCGAGCCCTTTCGAGACCCTTTTCGAGACATAAACATTGCCTTAGACGCACTCACAGTCACTCTTAGACGTATCGAGACGAATATAGTTCGTTTTTTTTTCTTGCGCATTCTGCAGTCAAGCGAGGCTGCAAAGTCACTAAGTCGAGGCTTCGAGTCGCACACGGCGACTAACTTCATTTTCTCTTCGTTTTAGTGGTCGTAACCACTTCGCTACAACCCTCCCTGCTCATTTCGTGTACGGGATCCACCCCACATAGACGTTCGAGGTCGCATCGAGGTGACCCCACCCCCCCCTTCGTTTTATCCTTCGAGACCGACCACAGACGTTCGAGGCTCGTGCTCACCCTCGATTATACTACCAATAATTTTCTAGACTGTGAAATATAGTCGTTCGAGCTTCGCAAATACTACCCATGATGGATAAGGCATGCAGACAGTCTCGAGCCCCAGTCGAGCCCCACCCGAAGTTCTCAGGGCAGGCACAGGACCTGCCAGGCTATCTCGAGGACGTAGCAGAACATGGTAAGGCCCAGGGGATAACAGACGCCCTGTCCCTTGGCCAGATGGCGATCGATGGAGCCCCTCCTCGTGTTGGGAGGCTCTGGACCTACCTTGTGGCGAGTGCCTCGATCCTCGAGGGATTGGATTGGGGCTACTTCAAGACCCTCATAACCCTTCAGTACCCCGAGGTCGAGCCAATCGAGGACGTTGGCGACTACTGTGACGAGTTCCATGCCTTCCTCGAAGAGAGTCGTCGCAGCAAGCTAAGCTCGGTCCCAGCCTTAGGGGACTACCTTCGTCAATTCCAGGTACTGTTCTTGGCCATGGTGACTCGGAACGCCCTCGAGTTGAGCCATCGAGCCCAGCTCTTCCTTCGAGGCCTCCCACCCCACATCGAGCTCGAAGTCTCGAGGAGGCTCGCTTCGAGGTACCCCCTACTTATGTCAGGCCACTTATGGCCTATCGAGGTCATCGTTCGCTTTACGAAGGAGGTCATTGAGGACCGGGTAGGCCACTTACCCCCTAGTCTAGCTTCGAAGAAGCCCTCGTCCAGTCTCGAGCCACCCAAGGAACCCCCTCACCATTCGCACTCGCCCTCGATCAGTTACAGGCCAGATGCCCCTGTGGAGTATTCTCGGTCTCTTTCTAGAAGATGCTCCCAGGGAAGCTCGAGCTCGAAGTTCCCTTCACATCCCCCCTTCGAGGCAGACCCTCGAACTCCGAAGAACACCCCCCACCCCTCTGAGCTCGCTTCGAGCAGCTCATCTCCCCTTCGAGCCACTAATGCAGGCTCGAGGCACCCTGCTCCTCCAGGTTGGAGTGCCTCATGTGAGCAGGCCAGTGACTCACCTTCGAACTCACTTCGCAGCTCGAGAGAGGTTCGACAGTCGCGTTTGTACACAGTAGGTGGTTTACAGCCCTCGAAGGTTCGTTCTCCTCGCCTTGAAACTGTTTCAAGCAAGCCTCGAGACCTTGGCTCGACTTCGACTCACACCCTTCGACCTCACGAGCCCTCGAGTACCCCCGCAAAGTGGTACTCATGCTTCGAAGTATCTTCGACAGCCTTCAGTAAGGCTCACCCTCGTCTCGAGTCCCCTCCGAGGATTCCTTCGAAGCCACCCTCGGACTGCGAGCCACCCCACACCACCTCGTTCCTCCTTCGAGAGGCCCCGACTTCAAAAGCAAAGCCCGCCCCCACCAGTTTTGAGTCGCGTTCAAGAGCGTCAAGAGGTTTGTCGCCTCTTCGAGAGCCTGTGGCTTCGAGCGAGCCATCCCCTCCCTTTCGAGAGTCTTCGAGGCGCCGAGTTCCCCCTCGAAGCTTTCGTTTTTGCTTCTTTTGTGGTCGTAAAGGGCACGTTCGAGCGCAGTGTAAGGTCTGTGCTTCATATCTAGCAGCTGGCAGGTGTAGGATCGTTCAGGGTCGAGTCGTGCTGCCCACAGGTGAGGAGATCCCTCGAGAGGCTCTCGGACGCACTCTACAGCGTCGTTTGGATTTCTGGGTCCTCGCTCGAGGCCCAGGAAGCTTTGTTGACCAGGTACCACCCCCTCTCTCGAGTTCCGAGTCGATCCAGCCCCCCTCCTCCCCTCGAGTCGACCATGAGACTGCCCCCAGGCACCCTTCGAGCCACCCCCGAGCTACCTTCTGCCCTCGAACAACTCTCGATACACCTTCGAGCCCCCTCGAGACCGCTTCGAGGCCCGCTTCGAGCCACCCCCGAGCCACCTCTTCCCCTCGAGGACCTTCGATTTACCTTCGAACTATGTCCCCTCCCAGCTGAGTAGTCATTTTTGTTTCTTTTTCATGGTCTATTTCATTTCGAGTTCGCATTTTTTGAGTTTCTACTTAGAGTTTTGTTTCGAGGATGATACCCCTTGCCTCGCCTTATGATATATCTTGGTATGTGTTGACTGGGGACAGTCACTATTTAAAGCCACCCTCGGATGTAGGGAGGGACTCCTCCCTACTAGGAGATTTATTTTATTTCATTGTTTTTACTTATGTTTTGGTTTTTATTCTTTACTCTACCCCCTTTCTACTTAGTATTTGGACGAGTTTGGCTTATGTAAGCCAGACTCGCACTTAGAGTGCTTGTACATACTTAGGAAAAGGAAGAGACGCTTTACAGACAGAGTAACAGACGGAAATCCGAGACTGAGGGCTCGGATTATCAGTTTTCCCCTTCGTTAGACGCTCATTAGACGAATCTCGACCTTCTCTGGGGTTTAGGGCGCGTTTTCACTCTCTTTTTCCACTCCTTGACCCTCTACCAGGCACTCTTGCCCCCTCGGGTCGAACTGACCCACTCAAATCCAACGGAAGACCCACTAGGCCTCTTCCCCCACATTCCTAGAACCGACTTTACAGCGGGGACCCAGTCTGGTGCCGATGTCATACTATACCATACGCGTTGATCACCATCTATCATTTCAACATAAAGGTGTAGACTTCTATGCTTCACGTTTCACCTCCACAGGCACGTCCTGACACGAGTAGTGCTTTGTGATACATCTTACTGAACTCACTTTGGCAATAAGGGCATGTGGCATTGATATGACTAAGAACTATTTTACCAAATAAGGTGGCGATTCTACAATGTGGCGGTTTGGCATGTTAAGGCATGCACGTTTATATGAATTACTAACAGGTATCACTCCGGTCTAACTGCTTTCGTAGAACCGGAGTACACGTGCCAAGAAGCCTATTCCGTCCGTGAATACTCTGTTGTTGAAAATCAATGACATAATTTACATAGAAGGTGTGTGAGAATGGCATATTAGTAGCTTACTGAATGTACATACAGTAGCCAAAAAGCCGAGGCAACTCTTGCTACCTTTGTTTGTGGTCGTGTGTTCGTACTGACCTTATTGGCGGGTACGGAACAAACTGGTAGTCTTAGCCTGAGGAGGCCACATGTACTGACCCAGGCGTGCTTTCCAGCACTATCAATAACCGCTTCACGTGGTATCCACGACTGAATTGTGGTACGGCTCGGGCGGTTCATGGGGAGAATTGTACCCCATGAACGGCGATGGGTGCGGAGCCAGGGATAGCCGGAGTCAATGACACAGGGGCTGGGATGTGGATGCGGGATTGTGGGTGTCGCGTGTCCTCCCACGCGAAACAGAAATGTGTCGCGGAGCATGCACAGCTCGATGGACGCATGAAGTAGGTTGTTGAATATTTCGTAGATGTCGCGCCGTTGGATAAGGACACAGACAACAGTCCAGTTGAGCGGCTTAGCGACACACGAAAGGAACTTTTTCGCGATTTGCTTCGTCCCTGTCATAAGTATAAAATTTAGACCGGGGAGATGACTGACCTTGTTGCGCGGAAAATGCCGAATCGAAATCGTTGTCTCTGGAGTAAGACAAGCACAGTATGTTGCAGTTAGGGGACCAGCAGGTCGGTTCCATCTGTGTAAGTCCTCATGTCATCCGGTCCCCTGTAAGTGCCGACGTGTCGAATGGGAGCAGGTCCTTAAACACTTACCATTAGTATTCAGCCACATGAGCTATCGCTGAAGGCGGCCTCAGACAACAACAGGAAAAGGCAGGTGCGTCGCACATCTTGTCAGGCGAAAACACACTATCATCAGGAACTCGAGGTTCCCGATTCACATGCAACGTTTCCGCAAATTTCATCGGCGAAGGCACCACCAAACGCATGTAACTTTCACGCGTACGTAGTTTCGTACCTGGGAAAAATCTACTGAAAGTTGGACATACAAATTGCTAATGATGTGAATGTTGATGCTGGCGGTCCATCCATGCAACAGCGGCGGACACGGGCGCATAGTCAGAGATGACATGAAGCTTGAAGCTTGAAGTCCCACGCATACTCATCTGGTGAATCTTCGTGTGGGGTAGGTGAGACACTGTTTGCACTCCCTTCTAAGTATCATTTATGTTCCCAGCGCCCATCTTACGGCTCCCCATTTCCCCAGCAGAAGACGACCCTGCCTTCCCAAAGTACAAAAACAATAACCCATTCCCCGTAAGCAGAATCAAACCTACAGGATCTGCCTGCAACTGCCCCGCACGATTCCCTCTACTTTGATGTATATATATATCCATCCTCTATGCAGGTCGTCAGCTGACTCACACTCCTCGCGCGTCCCCCAGTGTATCTTGTACCCATGTAATACAGGATCATATTGCGAGATGGAGTCGATGATACATCGGTGGTTTTTATGCGTAGTCACGGTGGTACCGCCGCCTTCCTTACGCAGCCGAAGCAGTGGTACTGGGTGAAGCAGGGAGGGACCAAGGAACATACGAAGGAGGGACGCATATGAACTCAGTGTATCCAGAGGCAGAACGATCATACTCGGACCAACTGGAATAGGTCGAATTGCATCTGATTGTAGGGATAGTGAACGGGTCTCGTGAAGGTATAGGATGAGATAGGGTAGATTCAGCTGTCTACGTGTAGCGACAGGCAGTAACTGATTATGTAATTCCCGCGGAACGGTCAAACCTGGATGATCGACTTCGAGTACCTTTGTCTTTATTATTCTCATTGACTATGGGGGGGAGGACTCCCCAGCGCCCCCGGTTATGCACCTGCAATGTTGTAGGTTGTGGTTCAAGTACCACCTGGTGCCAATCTCAGTTGAAGCATGTTCCTGGCCGCTTGATTCCCAAAGCGATGTATGCACGCCATAGCAAGCTCGACAAATCTGCCCGGTATCTCGAGGGTCCCGCTCGGGAACTTCAGGGGAATGTAGACCTCACCGTCGAGCATAATATCGTGGAGAGCTCCAGTGATTCAGAGAACGAAGAATCAGATGGGAGAGACCAACAACCCACTTTTGACACTGACTTCTGTGACCAGTACGACCACGTCGCATCGCTGCACCTGAAGGATGAAACCACTACTCTGGAGAATGCGCTGCACGATCTCATGCACCTCTGTTCTGCGGTCGCTCAGCGCATCGTGTTTTCCTCCAACAATTTGAACCTGGTCTTCTCGGGAAGTGGGCCTATAGAACCTGATTCCTCTCCTTACCGACTCTATTCTTCCATTCCACCGCGCCCAAACATGGGTCATAGACGACTCTCCGAGGATGCATCCGAGAATGCAGACATCCTAGCTCACGAGAACGAGTTGTACAAGGTCCTGTTTAGTCTACAACGGTTGGAGCAATTCCCCTCTCTGGAAGCCTCTCGACTGCAGCTTTTGGCAATGGTAGAAGATGAGTTGTATAGGGTTGACGCTGTACGACAGGCTGCTTGGAATGCCCTGCTGAGCCGTGGTCTCGTTGCAAACTCGGACCAACTTCAAGGTCCGGGGCAGTGTGACGGTGGCGAACGGAGCACACATTTTGAGCAGAGTAAGTGTGGCACGCCAAAAGCGGAGTCCTACGTTGTTGTCAACACAGGTATGTTAAGGTTCCATTTTTCTGTATGTTCTCTGAGCATATTGGGAAGATGTCTATTTCCGGAGTATTGGAGTGTCCCACCCTGCTGCTGTTGCGGGTAGCTTCTTGATTCTTTGCCTGAATCTCCTCTGCGGAATATCCCAAGTGCAAAGCAGGTTTGTCTCAGACAGCCTGAGCTTTATGCTATCCCATGTCGTCAACGACATACAGGCTCCCGAAGATAGAGGATCTTTGCTAAAATTCCCAAGAGATTACCGGACTATCCTGAACAATTTCGACCTTAATCCCCACCTACGACTCTATGTTTGCTGCCCGTCCTGCTATGCACTCTACTGTGATACTACGTGCCCCGAATTCTGCACTTTTCACGATTTTCCTTCAAGCCGTCCATGTTCTGCAAAGTTGAAGCGAGAGAGAATGATATGTGGCAAAAGGATTGTCCGTCCGGTGCGGAAGTTTGCATACCAGGAGCTGAAAGGGTGGTTGGGAAGGATTCTATCCTATCCCGACTTGGAGTCAGCTCTGGAAGTTCCATTGTCCAATCTGTCGGAACCCGCCTCCAACAACGAGCAACTCCATGACATCTTTGATGCCAACTTCATCCGAACTATGAAGGGTTTCGATGGGAAGCCGTTCTTGCGCAAGGATGATAAACTTCGCCTTGTTTTTTCGTTGGCCGTTGACGGATTCAATCCTTTTGGTATGAAGGTCGCCAAAGGAACATCCTCCGTAACTGGGATCTATATGGCATGCCTGAACTTGCCTGCAGACATCCGATACAACACGGAGAACATGTACCTATGTGGGGTCACTCCTGGCCCAAAAAAGCCATCTCTCGAGCAAATCAACAATTTCCTTCGCCCACTTGTAAATGAATTATTGGAGTTCTGGCAACCCGGCGTCTTCTTTTCGCGTACTGCGCACCACAGGCACGGACGCGCTGTCCTACTTGCCCTGATCCCTCTCGTATGTGACATGCTTGGTTCACGTCAGGTGGCTGGGTTCCTCAGCCACGCGGCCACGTTATTCTGCTCCTTCTGCTATTTGCCTGCGGACATGATCGAGAATATCAATGTGGAGTCTTGGCCAATACGTTCTGAGGGACAACACCGTATCCATGCAGAGGAGTGGCTGTCAGCAAGTTCAAGTGAGCAGCGAGAACGAATTGCCAGGACTCGTGGTGTGCGATTCTCAGAGCTTCTCCGACTGCCGTACTGGGATCCGATTTGGTTCACAGTACTGGATTCCATGCACGCATTCTTCCTTCGCGTTATTCAACAACATGTTCGATACATATGGGGCCTAAGTCCCACAGCTCCCGCTGGTGATGGTACTAATTCCCCCACTGAGGCACCACCGCCGAAGCCACCTGCCGCCGAACTTTTCAAGGGTCTCGAGACTATACTTCAGACATCTACGGGAGACGCATCCATAGAATCTCTCTCCAAGAAATTCCGTAGGCCTGTACTGTGGCATTTATGCCGCGTGTTTGACCTGAGGAGGGCTGGCACATCGGTGATGTTAACGCGAGCATTATTGGACTGGGTGAGCAGCCAAGCTTCGTTCCATCTTCACAACTGACATAAAGTACTTTACTAGCTGCAGGAAAACCGTGATAATCAACAAAGGGCGGCATCCTTCTTGCAGTCACTTCGGGTAAGTTCACTCTGCTGGGCACAAGACAGGCATTTTCACGCAGGGCTTCCCTGCAATTATAGGCAACAAGGGATAGCGCAGATGGTAGTTTGCACACATCAGGGCAGGCTGCACGACAACCCCGGACACAAGGTGATGCACCGACTGAAGCTGAGCTAGAACGTGCTCGATCCAAGCTGAAAACTGCCAAGACAATCAAGAACATAGGCAATGGTGTGCGTGTCCCAACACTTCGAGCGCTCTGTCACGAGTTGGGCATATTAATACCCAACCCGGAGGGCCACGGAAAGCATCTCACGAAGGCGGGGCTAGTTGATCTGCTCGGCAAATGGGTAAGGGCTCTCCGTCGTTAGCGTTCGAGCATTGTAACAGTATCACCCCAGCGCATTGAGAAAGGCCTTACGAATGTGCCAAGAAACCCACTGGAGCATCCAATTGAATATACCGCTGTCGACCATCGCGAAACGCCTGTTGTACTTGGTCGTGCCGTTCTTGAAGAAATATGGAGGGATCAAGAGCGGCTGGTTCTTCCATCATCCATTTTCCCGGCTCCGTCATCACTGGGCTTCGAAAAGAGAAAGCTTTCAGCTGATCAGTGGCGTTCAGTTGGTATGATTCATCTCGTCATTACATTGATTCGTATCTGGGGCCACTCGCAGGGAAGGCAACGGCAGATGCTCAACAATTATATGCATCTTGTCACCGCAGTTTACATCGCTAGCTTGAGGTCTACTTCAGAGGAATTAGCAAGCCGTTACTCGCATCACTTCAAGGACTACTTGTCAGGTGTTTTGGAGTTATATAAGGAAGCAAGAATACAGCCCGTTCATCACGCTTGCCTCCATGTCGGGAGGCTGCTGGTTGGACTGGGGCCGGTGCATTCATGGAGAACCTGGGCTTTCGAGCGTTTCAACTATACACTTCAGCGGACCAAGACGAATATGCGCTTTGGTGAACACCTATCTCAGTAGACTTCCCTGCCGTAAACTGATCGCGCTGTGCCTCTTGAATCCTTCAGGTGAACTGGAGCTAACATTTGTCAATGATGCGTGCAGAGCAGCAAACCTGCAACTGCTGTTGAACAGCCCACGGCTACCTGCTGAGATGAAGGACCTTTGCGGTCCATTCCAACAGGCGTTCAAGTCCAAGCTTCGTGGCACCCGGTTGAATGATGCACATGCTTCTGGGACTTCTGCGGAAATGAAGATCGTTCTTGCAAATCCGCGTAGGAGAGGACATCTGGCTCGTGTCCACCACACTTTCCTACCACTGGCAATGGAATACATGCACACTCAGTCACCAGAAGGTAAATTCATGGGTACTTCAGAAATCGAGTCTGATGGCATTGATAGCGATCCGCTGGTGTGAAAGTGTGCAGGTGGGAGGAGTGGTATTCCAGCCTGCAGCCCAGTCACAACGGAACTCGCATGCCATGATTCAGCTCCCGGGGCCTCACGGAAGCATCCAGATCGCTACTCAAATACTCGCGCTATTCGTTTCGAATGGCGAAGATGATACAGCCTTTGCAGTTATCTCATGCTACACGTCCTTGAGTGACACAGATGCAAAACTCGACCCTTATCCTCAGTTCGGCATCCTCGCCGGCTGCTTGTACTACGACGAAGTTGATGCACCTATGGTCATTCGTGCATCTAGCCTCCTCGCACCTTTCGCTAAGACCCCGTTCAAGCTTGATTATATCGCAAAACCTGTCGTTCATGTGCTACCGCTTTATAAGGCAAGTAACCATCACACGTTAACTGAAGGCACAAACTGACAGTCTGACCAGGATATATATCACCATACCGATATTCTACATAATATTGAAGTTGAAATACTCGAACATGCTGAGTAGGCAGTGGGGCGGAATCTATATCCATGTTTTCACGTAGAAGTGCCAAGGGATACAGAGTCAGATGTGGTACTGTGCAATTTGCACTCTAACGTATCAATCGGGCAGCATAAACAGGCCCAATTCGACGGCGTGAAGCATAACTGAAAAGAGGGCCTTAAACTATTTCAATAAACATCACACGCATCAAGCACAGACATGTGCCAGCGGGGACAGGAAGAAAAAAGAAGTTTGGATGTCTTCATCCGTGTACGGGTTAGGTTACCAACATAAATGATAGTGGATCCATATCGTCAATTCTGCAATGCGCGCTCCGCCACGCTTATCACTTCCCCCAAAATGTCCAACATACGATTGTAAGCCTGCGCAAAGGGCCACATATCCTACGGCCAAGGAGGCTTGAGCATGAAACCTCGCAACAAAGATGGTAGGGACTTACCTCCGACACAGCACTTAAGGTGATCTTGCCCGTCGGATCAGTCAAGTGGTTCTGCGAGTTTGGGGTTAACAATCCTGTACAGGTACAAGCCACGTTCGGACCTACAATCGGGATGGGGACAGGAGCGGTAAGGCGAGTGGGACACGAGGGAATGGACGAAGTTGACAATCGCTGAGGGCACACCAGGGAGTAGTGGTACTTGGGCTTCTGACGAAAACCAATTACTCCGCAGCATTAACGTATCTCAGCTCAACTTACTGCAATGAACACTTCTTCGTGATCTGTGTTGCCGGCGAGATGGACTGTCTGTTCAGTACTCATGATCAACAAGTGGCACGGTAAAACTACAGAGAAGAAAGACGGGAGCTGACCTCACACGACTTAAAAGCGGACACGAAAACAAAGGCGTATTGCAGGCACGTGACAGAGTGGAGTGACCTGTATCAAAGGGAGAGCGATACAAAGCACCAGAAAGAGCGGCCAGTGTTAAAACACGCGAATCACCGTGTCGGGTTGAGATTCGCGAATTGCAACCGCGTATCCAACCGTCTCTCGTGACGAGCAGCCCACAGAAAGTGGCACGTGCGAGATGCATACAGGGGTAGCGTGATCGGCAAGGGTTATCAAAATCTGCCTGAGCGTTATGTGCAAACGACTCAGCTGCGAATCGCGTAGGAGCTTACCTCTAAAGTCCGCATGTGGACGCGCAGCTCCAAGCCGTCCGCAATCCCCTCCTCAAGCATCCATCGTCTTAAGCCTACCGACGGTCTCACCAACGTTCCGCATCCACAAATCATAGCATTCTGTGAAAAACTCCTCCCTCCGCCTATACCAAGCGGACGATTTCAAGTATAGTTGAGAGCTTCCGAGGGCAGGTTGTGTATAGTAATCGGGTTCGAATGCGGCAGACGCCTTGACTTGGAGAGCAGAAGGCAGAGAGAAGAGAAACCCATAGTCGAACGCAGTTTCGCCATGCCAGATGAGATGACGGATCCATCGTATCAACCAAGATCTATACGAAACGCAACACAGCCACGTCAGCGTCAGCGCCGGCCCCGTGCTCACAGGAGGGAACACGCCTGAATCCCAGACGCCCTTGCGCTGAAAGCAGCGCTGCAGGGATTCGATGTTCAACGTTCAGCGCTCATGATCAGCGCTCAGCGTTCACGGGGGTGTGCGGGGTGTAGTAGTGTAGAGACACGAGCTTACATAATAGCACTTCGTCTTGACTACTGTCGATTCTGTGCGATTCACTCCTGTCACTGTTGTAGCCTGTCCGCAGTGCACTGTGGGTACCCCACACAACGGCAGCTTCCTCGTCACTAACCTTTCGCAGCGCCATAAAATGCAATGGGTTCCACCCTGCTATCGGTGTCGATAACCTAGTTTCTCCCGTTGAACCGGACCGATGCCACGGCGTAGTCTGAGACTATCTTCTGTCTCAACCTCGGTAGGTTTCTCCCCCATTTTTTCTTTCCACGCCCGAACCGGACGACGTTTCTGCGCTGCAGGCATCTGTGACTGTTGATCAAGTTTGACAGTCATTTTCGCGGTCGTCCATCACGACAGGCCTCGTTATCGAGTATTCGGTCGAGGGATCACCGTGAGGTAAGTTGTACAGTATCACTGATGCTATGCAGGTGTCCGTGACTGTGCCGTGTTACGTCAAAAAGCTACGTGTTCCGAGGCACTGCGAGAGGATATGAACGCATGTTTGCGCCGGACGTCCAACGTACGCATGTCTTCGTACGTAACTTACCTAGGCATGGCGCATCTCGTCGTGAAGCGTATCTTCCCTGATGTCCAGGATCCGAGAGATGGAAGTGGTTGATAGCGCGGTCCTTTGGTTGCCGAGTAGGTCGTTCGCTACCCCAAGGATCGAATTCGGTAGTTTTCATCTGCACAAGCATCCGGCACAGAGAGCACTCATACTCGAGGAACGGTGGCTGTGAGGCTGAAGCGCCTTACTGCGTACGCTACTTCTAATGTTGCCTAAGTAGCGTGTCGACAGTCGACGAAAACCTGTTCGCCCCTCCTTCAACGTCGTAACTCTGCAATATCTTTATGTAATTGGCACATCTCTACGTTCGAACGAAGAGGCCGAGATCGTTTCGACAGCGTGTCATGCCGAGACACAGTGAGACAAATCAAGGATACTTGTTCACTCGCATCCATGGCTATCGAAGCTGAACGTTGTCTTTCGAACGATGGATACTGCCTTTACGGGTACGACTAGCGATAGACGCAGGACGGCCCGTATGGGACGCGCAGAGCATTTCGAATCGCCCTTACCATCTTTCGGACCCTTTCTTGACACCTCAGATTCAGCCAGCCCCGTTTCCGCCGGTGTCTCCTCACTTTCCGCTCGAATACAAAGACATCGATTTCATCATTGTTCGGCACTCTTCACATTTCACACCGCCGTGCTGACTGCGGTTCTAAATAAGTCCTTGTCACCTGTCATCGCCACGCATCGTTCTGGTTGGGGCCGATGTCATACTGCAGCCTGCACAGGTGTGCACGTGCACCCGTTGATCACGAGCGGTGCTTTGTGATATTCTCTTTGTCTGGTATGTTCGGCCATTGATTGTTAACCACGCGTTTACGATCATATTACTTCCGTCTAACCGCTTTTCGCAGGATGGACCGGGCCCGAGTCCGATAAGTCGCATCGGTGCTTGCTCACGATCCCGATCAGGCTCACCACGATGTATGCCCTCCTACCTAATGACGAGCTATCTTGGTGCGCAGTACAATTCATAGTCTTGGCGTTTAACCTCAAACATCTCCTCGCCCCTATTTTGGGCACTCCTACACAGGTGGCGACGAAAATGACAGGGAGGGCGACATGCCACTTCTCTGGAGGGAAGTCCCCCCACGTGTGGGGCTTCCGGGCGGTTATGAGGAAGCCGCGGGTATCCACGATCAGCCTGACGCCGATATCTACTAGGGGCGGGTTCTCTGGTGGTACAAGCCGCTCGAGAAAGTTTATTCCACGGAGATCTCATGCGAGATTCAGCTGTGCCATCAAAACTCCTCTCCTTTTAACAATGTCGTCTTTAACTTCGTGGTGGCCAAGGTGTACGCCCTGTCTGCTGTGCCCGAGGGAAAGGTTCAGGAGGTTTTTCGTGTATCCCGTTCCCAGCGATCCCTCACGTGATTTGGACGTGCAAATCTCCAACGCTGTCTGGTGCTTCTTGCGATAGGCATCGCGGTTCTCTTGGGACACTTGTAGTGGTATGTCCACCGGCTATTACTGGAAAATGTAATGTTCTCCTTGGATCTTGAATGAACCGCGAGGCTACGAACCTTGGAGTATGAAGATGGGATGGGATGTTGTAAGTGCGATGACTTCCCCATGGACTATGTTATGATAGCGCCCCTCTCCTGATGACAGCATATGCGCCGTTACAGAACAACATCCTCTGGTTCACACCACATCGTATCTAGTCGTCCGGTAGCAAAGGTTCTAATTTTCTTCGCTCATGATTCGAATCTCCCGCTTCAAGTCTGACAGCCGCATAACCGCTCATGGGAGTGGATAGTTGGTTGAGGATCATACTTTACAAGCTTGGCCGCCGAGAACCCGACGTTGGACGTAAACAGTTTTACAAAAGACATCGTGTGACTGGTGGCGGAATTAGTCGGTGCGGTGCCACTCTTTCTTTGTTTCGAGGCAGTTGAAAGGAGCACCTGTCATGATGCTGATCTCATTCTTGACCTGCTTTGTAGCAGCCGCAATTCCCGGTTAGTGTGGAACCCCAACAGCTTCTCAGCGATCTCAATTTTGAGTGCAGTGCTATTTACTCTTCGATTTTTGCGATCGCGAAAGTTACAATCTGCCACCGATACTCGGTTACAGCTCCGATACCGGACACCATTTCCACGCCGTATTGCTGATCCTCCGCCCACTGGCGCAGAGGTGGCACGTCTCCTTTTGAACCTTTGTCCGGTGCTTGCATGAGCATCTGAATTTCTTTTCACCCACTATGAGGCTTCCGGTGGAGCTTCTTCTAGAGATCTTTCGACATGTTGCGGACTACGAAGCTGGGAGTCACTCATTGGTAGCCTGCAGTCATGTGTGCCGCCAGTGGCGAGCAATCACCACTACTTCCCCTCTACTCTGGGCTCGTGCAGTCAATTTGACCGATGATAGCGAGGAGTGGGTAGCAATGATGATACTGCGCTCTGCACCACATCTACTGGACATCTGCTGGAACTACACGTTCAACTGCGCGGAGATTATCCACGGATCGACTGTTTATCGGCGGGACGTACTAACTGCGGCAAATAATATCTCTCTGGCGTTTGCCACACCGCATCGGGTCCGCTCCATTAACTTACACCTACCCCTTGAACGCATGACGGAAATTGTGGCGCGCATTCCAAGGTTTATGCCGAACCTGGCAACACTTGTTTTGGCTGGCTACGGCTCTTCCGAATGGCTCGCTACGTCAATCATTCCCTTACTCGAGCTTAGGGCACCGGCTCTTCGCCACCTGCGAATCGAAAATTTTGGGCTCTCCTGGTCGCTGTTCCATCCTGAAGGCTTCCGTAATCTGCGGAGTTTCACACTCTGCCATCTCCCCGCAGATTGCAGACTGTCTTTACACGATTTGATGGCATGTCTAGTGGGTATGCCTCTCCTTCAGGTCCTTGTCGTTCGCCAAGCTCTGCAGCAATCCGTTCGTCCGTCTAGTGCATCAAGAATATCGTTTTCTTATCTTCACACTATTATTTTGGAGGCTACTGCAATGCATGCGGTGTTCGTGCTGGAGTCCCTTTCTACCCCCCGCCTTCGACTACTAGAAGTTCACTCTGGATACACATGAGTGCCGAAGCTAGTGCTACGGACTTGAATCAATTCTCATCAGTTGTGGGAGCGTGTGCTCGGCTGACGACGTACTGCACAGTGGAGATCCATTACGATGCGACGTCAATCCGCGTCTTTGGCTTTCCAGAGGTGGTTGATTGTAACGATGCGCCCTCTGAACCTCACGTCGTCTATTTATCCTTAGAATCGGCCAGTGTCGCCCCCCGGGATACCACCCGTATGACCAGCTCCTTTCTCGAGTTCTTACACCATCTCTCCCTTCCGCGTGTACAGTCTCTGCATTTCATCTTTGGTGGGGATGGCGCGGATGGAATCACCGTTCGTATCTGGACCGAAGTCCTGCTAATGTATCGGGGCGTGCAACACCTGAACGTCTATGGAACATTGCCTACTGGCCTATTGGATGCATTTCTGCAGCATCCGACCCACTCTCCGGGAGCGCATGATTGCCATTGCCGTGCCTTTTTACCGTCTCTGCGCTCAGTTGTACTGACTGTTGACGCGAATGTTATGACATCACTTAGCCAGTATGGAGTAGCATTGTCTGATATTTACCCAGCAGTACACATTGTGATTGACAACTATTGATAAAATGAAACATGCTCATCGCTGGAAAGCCCGCCCTCGCTTCAACCAAGGGTCCTCCAAGATTTCGTCGGACTACGGTAGAGAGATGGTGAGCCTACACATAGTGCTACATTTGAACGAAAATGGAAAGTACCGATAGTCGTCCCTCAGTAGTCCATACTTTGTAGACAGGATTCGGTCCCGTGCACTCGCACGACGCCGGTAGCCCCCACCACTTCAGTTTGATCCCTATACAAAAATGTCGCACGTGCATCAAAATGTACACACGATGGTATGGTATTGGCATTTGTGTTGATCCCGGATCTGGGCTCCAAGCGTCGCAATTAACCAAATCAGACGAACGACGAGGCATCCGCACGGTCCATCTTGCGAAAAGCGGTTAGATGGAAGTAATATGGTTGCGATAAATTGTAAAAGCGTGGTTAACAATCAATGGCCGAACATACCGGACAAAGAGAATATCACAAAGCACCGCTCGTGATCAACGGGTGCACGTGCACACCCGTGCTGACTGCGATTCTAAATAAGTCCTTGTCACGATGGTGTGAAATGTGAAGAGTGCCGAACAATGATGAAATCGATGTCTTTGTATTCGAGCGGAAAGTGAGGAGACACCGGCGGAAACGGGGCTGGCTGAATCTGAGGTGCCAAGAAAGGGTCCGAGAGATGGCAAGGGCGATTCGAAATGCTCTGCGCGTCCCATACGGGCCATCCTGCCTCTATCGCTAGTCGTACCCATAAAGGCAGTATCCATCGTTCGAAAGACAACGTTCAACTTTGATAGCCATAGATGCGAGTGAACAAGTATCCTTGATTTGTCTCACTGTGTCTCGGCATGACACGCTGTCGAAACGATCTCGGCCTCTTCGTTCGAACGTAGAGATGTGCCAATTACATAAAGATATTGCAGAGTTACGACGTTGAAGGAGGGACGAACAAGATCTGTGCCGGATGCTCATGCAGATGAAAACTATCGAATTCGATCACTTTAGTAACTTCTTTGGGGTAGCGAACGACCTAGCTCGTCTACCTTGAATTCGCTGACCTGGTGCTCGCGGCTTCCGCAGTTTCTTGGTCTTCTTGGAGGTAAACTTGCTCGTGGGTGATGAACTTGGTCCGGCACCACTTTCAGCGCTGTGATTTATTAGATCAGGAAGCGCGTTCTCCGACGCAACGGTGACAGAGGATTCGACAACCTTCCCAAGTTCCTGCCAAATGTTGGCGCGCATCTTGCTCTCGATGCTGTCATCCATCGTTCGAAAGACCGCGTTCGGCTTCGACAGCCATAGAAGACGTGAGTGAACAAGTATCCCTGATGTGTCTCACGGTATCGCAGTCGGACACGCTGTCGAAACGATCTTGGCATCTTCGTTCGAACGTAGAGATTTTCCAATTGCATAAAGATATGCAGAGTTACGACGTTGAAGGAGGGACGAACAGGTTTTCGTCGACTGTCGACACGCTACTTAGGCAACATTAGAAGTAGCGTACGCAGTAAGGCGCTTCAGCCTCACAGCCACCGTTCCTCGAGTATGCGTGCTCTCCGTGCCGGATGCTCGTGCAGATGGAAACTATCGAATTCAAATCACTTTAGTGACTTCTTTCGGGTAGCGAACGACCTACTTGGCAACCAAAAAACCGCGCTATCAACCACTTCCATCTCTCGGATCCTGGAAATCGATGAGATGCACCATGCCTAGGTAAGTTAAGTACGAAGACATGCGTACGTTGGACGTCCGGCGCAAACATGCATTCATGTCCTCTCGCAGTGCCTCGGAACACGGCACAGTCACGGACACCTGCATATATCAGTGATATTGTACAACGTACCTCACGGTGATCCCTCGACCGAATACTCGATAACGAGGCCTGTCGTGATGGACGACTGCGAAAGTGACTGTCAAACTTGATCGGCCGTCACAGATGCCTGCAGCGCAGAAACGTCGTCGGGTTCGGGCGTGGAAAGCAAAAATGGGGGAGAAACCTACCGAGGTTGAGATAGAAGATAGTCTCGGACTACGTCGTGGCATCGGTCCGGTTCAACGGGAGAAACTAGGTTATCGACACCGATAGCAGGGTGGAACCCATTGCATTTTATGGCGCTGCGAAAGGTTAGTGACGAGGAAGCTGCCGTTGTGTGGGGTACCCACAGTGCACTGCGGACAGGCTACAACAGTGACAGGAGTGAATCGCACAGAATCGACAGTAGTCAAGACGAAGTGCTATTATGTAAGCTCGTGTCTCTACACTACTACACCCCGCACACCCCCGTGAACGCTGAGCGCTGATCATGAGCGCTGAACGTTGAACATCGAATCCCTGCAGCGCTGCTTTCAGCGCAAGGGCGTCTGGGATTCAGGCGTGTTCCCTCCTGTGAGCACGGGGCCGGCGCTGACGCTGACGTGGCTGTGTTGCGTTTCGTATAGATCTTGGTTGATACGATGGATCCGTCATCTCATCTGGCATGGCGAAACTGCGTTCGACTATGGGTTTCTCTTCTCTCTGCCTTCTGCTCTCCAAGTCAAGGCGTCTGCCGCATTCGAACCCGATTACTATACACAACCTGCCCTCGGAAGCTCTCAACTATACTTGAAATCGTCCGCTTGGTATAGGCGGAGGGAGGAGTTTTTCACAGAATGCTATGATTTGTGGATGCGGAACGTTGGTGAGACCGTCGGTAGGCTTAAGACGATGGATGCTTGAGGAGGGGATTGCGGACGGCTTGGAGCTGCGCGTCCACATGCGGACTTTAGAGGTAAGCTCCTACGCGATTCGCAGCTGAGTCGTTTGCACATAACGCTCAGGCAGATTTTGATAACCCTTGCCGATCACGCTACCCCTGTATGCATCTCGCACGTGCCACTTTCTGTGGGCTGCTCGTCACGAGAGACGGTTGGATACGCGGTTGCAATTCGCGAATCTCAACCCGACACGGTGATTTGCGTGACTCAAACTACCTATAGACGTTTTCGAAAATATCAGATTGTTAAAGCTCTGCAGCCGTCGTTTGCAGACAGCCCACCGATATCAGGATTTCAAAGATCGTGCTGTCGCCATAGTGGAATCGCTTGGCCAAGAAGCCATTCGCGGTTCCACACCCATAGCCGTTCATGGGGTGCAGCTCTCCCCACCAGCCACCCCAGCCGTACCTCATTTCAGTCGTGGTTACGATCCAAAGCGGTTATTGATAGTGCTGCAAAGTATGCCCAGGTCAGTCCGTGTTTCCCCAGCCTGTGACTATTAGTTTGTTCCGTATCCACTGACAGGCCCGTACGAACCCGTGAAGGCCAGCATTAGTAGCAAGAGTAGCAAAGGCAGGAAGGGTAGCATGAATCAGGGATGGATCCAGAGGCGAGTCTTCTATTACCCTTCTACGTCTGGCACTTGCATCCGCCGCGAAATAGTATACACACTTGTCATACCCTTTGCAATACCGTGTAATCGATCAGTGTCCGACCGGTCGTCTATAACTTGCCTCCCTCGACTTCTTGGCGTATGCATCGTGAAAGCGCTACGCCATCCGTTCCGGTTTGCTTCATGCCGCAATGGGCTCTTGTCTGGCCACTCTGGATTCATTGAGATCTGCCCGGGCGATGGGAGGTTCATAGGTGTATCATGAAATCTGACTTGCTCTCGTAGGCTGAAAGCCACGCACGCAGTTATATATGTCTCAGATAGATTTGTAGTTTGGTTCTGAATTTATTTGTGAAGTATCATTTATCATTACATTCGGTGCTCATGTCTTATTTTTGTCACCGGGTTCCATTTAAATCAATGGAGCAAGTCAAGAGAACATGTGTCCATGGACGACTCGACGGTCGGAAAGGTCGTATTTCTCTGCTATTCTATCGAGGCAATCAGTCCCATCAGGTGGTCTGCACAAACAAGCGAATATACTTACTTCGCATGCTCGGCTGGTATTGCAAGAGTGTTAGACTGTTCTTTTGCTTGCAGCTGCTCCCTAGCGAACGTGTTCTGAGCCCCATACCAGTTACGGGAGTAGAAATCGACAGGGAGCCCTTTCACTGGAGCTCCCTTGCTGTCGTGCAAACTAGTCGTCCTGAAGTGTGGCCAAGCGCCAGCCGTTGCCCGCCATTTTCCATTGTACCGGAGGCGCAGGTGAAGCGAATCCAGCATTCGTAACCAAGCAGTGACTTGTTTAGAACGCCAATCCTTGTCCAGGATATGGTACGTCGCCTCGCCCCGGTGACCTTCGTGGTCGGATTCATCAGAACTCATGCCATCTTGGCCAAGCGACTCCACGAATGATGTGTGGCTGTGTTGCATTTCATATAGATCTTGGTTGATACAATGGATCTGTCATCTCATCTGGTGTGAGTACAGAACAGACAGTCCCTGTCATCAGCAACACAGATGACAAAGAAGTGTTCATGGTGGTAAGTTGAGCTGAGATACATGAATGCTGCAGAGTAATTGGTTTTTGTTGGAAGCCCAAGCACCACTACTCCCTGGTGTGCCCTTGGCAACTATCAGCTTTGTGCCTTTGTCCATTTCCTCAAGTCCCACTTGCCTTACCACTCCAGTTCCCTGCTGAACAGGAGTATATAAATGGAAATGGATGATGTGATTCAATTTAATCAGACTTGTCAATATTTTAGGCATGGTGCAACTATGGAGATGCCAAGAATGTGAACTTTCTTGTAATAATACTGAATATTTCTTCCCCTGGAAGCATTTTCAATATTTGGGTAGATGATTTTCATGTGAAAAGACTATATTTTTGATTTGATTTTTTATGCAAATATATTTGTTTGCATATTGCAATGTTTGACAACAAAAAAGACATAATGTTTTTCACATGAACTTTAGCATACAACTCATCATTTCCAATACCATACTTTGGCTACATAAATAATCCTTATTTTTTAAACTTTCTTGCAGGAAATCAGGAGATTATTAAACCACAAAACATGTGACATGTATTTGAGAAATATTTACAATGTTTAACACATGTTCTACTGAAAAATACAGTGGAAAAAATCCATAATAATTTTATGTACAATAATTTTACATGATTACATACCATTTGGGGAAGCATAATAGACAATAAAAATCTTTCATATTTTTCCCTTAATTTTCACAAAGACATCCCAAATTAAAGAGTATCAGTTTCTTTTCTTTTTTCTGAATGTTTTTAGTTAAAAAATTGTGAAATGCTTGCAGTGGATGATAATTACTCACCACAGTGCATAGGTGACAGCCGAGTTTCCAGACATGGACAGCTTCGAAAACTGTTGGCCCGTTCTCGATTTGATCCAGATGCGTCTGAAATATTTGTCTTCAAGAGCTCGGCAAAAACAAAAAATCGGCGAGAGTTCGAGCGGGGCTGCGAGAGGTGAAAAGAGGACAGAGAAATCGCCCAAATCGAAGTCACCTGCGCCATCGAAGAAATAGTATACTCCAACGTCTGGGAATCGCTAGGGACGATCTGCTGCAACGTGCCTTGCAGCGTAGGCAGCGTAGATAGCGTAGTCTTATGGCATTCACCTGTGAACAGAGTGAGAAATAGCAAAG
Organism: Pisolithus albus; assembly: GCA_024613165.1. Classification (NCBI taxonomy): domain Eukaryota; kingdom Fungi; phylum Basidiomycota; class Agaricomycetes; order Boletales; family Pisolithaceae; genus Pisolithus; species Pisolithus albus. The sequence continues at coordinate 25,044 of JANFAB010000132.1, forward strand.
ACATAACGCGGATGCCACACCTGGTTTATCTTATCTTTTGCAACTGGTATTGCAGTCTTGGTGTTTTACGACGCGAACATTTTCATATTAGTTTTACAACGACTACTACACTGCTACGCTACTACGACACTACGACAACGACGACCAACTACCGTAGAGCTGTGTGGTGATAAAAAGAGGAAGAAGAGATTCGTGAGAAAGTAAAAACGCGCTTGATAAAGTGAACTGTTTGGCTGAGCACGTGACGCTGAATTCGTTTAGCTGAGCGCAGTGTGCACGTGATGCTGAATTCGTTTCACTTTATATACATTCTAAGCTCCGCTAAGATTTCTTTTTTTCCTTTCATACCTTCCTTCACGATGACTTAGTAGTAATGTTAATTAGTAGTAGAAAAATTCCGGTAGTTTCGTTCTTCGGCGGGCAAGCCAACGAACGTGCGCACTAGTCAAATCTTCCAAGTGAAGGCGTGAGGAATGACCACAATGTGGCATTGAAATACAACTGATTTGAGATGGCGGGCATGTGTGCTTTGTTTGGGTGTTACAAGGCTTTACTAAAAATCGAGTCCCATAGGCTTCGACCTGCCACTTCAATTCACACCAAAACAACATCGTCCGACGACATCCACCCGAAAATGTCCACCCGCCGAACGTTCAATATCACGCCAAAAATGATTCACCCACAAGCATTCTCCAGGCTCAAACAATTTGCGGAGGGTTCCATCTTGCTGGACACGGCACTAAACAGCATCGAGCTCACCCTTGGCTCGAACTTTGACTCCGATGAGTGGATGGACCTTACCGGCGATATTGTGATGGAACCGGATTGTTGGCCCGCTATCGAGAAGATATTTTTACAGGAGTTGGGTACTGGTACTGTGGGATCGCCCTCTGGTATGTTTTTATCTATATGTATAGTTCTATTGCAGTTCCCAATCTTTCGCCAGAGTCGCATTCCCAACCGTCTCGAGTACTGAATATGTCGGGTATACAGCAGCCTTCCTCTTCCACTGGTACGTATGATAATTTTAAGTTCGACACTATTCTCTGAATATCCACCTAGAGGCACGAGCGTCGCCATCGTCTGGGCCGGGTATTCAGGAGTCTTCCTCCTCCATGCCGCCGCCCTCACCGCTGAGTCCATCAGGTGAGACCATTCCTAACGTCTACCCCCTAAGATCCCATGGAATGATCCGATATTCCCTCCCGCAGCTGTACCTTTACTGAAAGACCCATCCGCATGGCGCCTTATGATGGATTGGGCGCAGGACAAGATTGGGTTTGGCGAGCTTGATGATAGGATGCGAGCATACGGACCTCGTTATATCCCCGCGGAGTGGAAGACCCTTATTGACGAGGTGTTTATGCTGTCGGACCCAGGAGTCGAAAGTGCGGGACCCGCGTCCCTTGTCGTTGAAAGAGCAATGGAGTTGCAGGGCGTTACTTTGTCGACTGCTTCTGCCCCTGCACCGTCCTTTTTGGTCCCCCCTCTACCGTTCATTCCTCCCACCCCTCCTGCACCGTACTTTTGGCCCCCCCTTCGGCCCGCCACTTCAGCCTCTCAGAAAGAGCGTCATAAATCATCTCGTGGAGCTACTCGGGAAAAGCGCCGTAAATCATCTCATGGAGCTACTCAGAACAAGCGCCGTAAGATGAGTTCGAGCATTTTCATCGACATAGATGCCGAAGACGCAGACGAGGATGAGGACGAGGACGAGGACGAAGGGGAAGACGAGGGAGACGAGGGAGACGAAAGAGGTAGGCGCATTCGTCGCCCTCAACAGGTGGGATCCTCGGGAAAGGCTTCTTACCTACGGTCAATCGACACCCTTTCCGAACGGTTTAACCGTGGTGTTCGGGAGGGGACGGCCTCCAACAGTCCTCTCGACACGCAGCTCCCGACCAGCATCTTCCCGCCTCCGCGCAAAAATATCTATATAGTTGATTTTTATTCGGGTGTGTGCGGTATTCTTAACTGCGTATTTTTTTTTTTTGACAACACTATCATCAGCCAGCGCGAGAACATTTGCTTTTGAATTCATTAAGACGCAAGGGTTTGAGGCTACGACGTTACCGTGGCTCCCTCACCGGCTGTACGTGGAGGCCTCTTGTCCCCTCGATGTGCAACAAAGTCTCCCTCCCTCTCACGGCCGAAGTCATAAGGAGATCGTTCTTCTTCCCCCACAGGAAGGCACGTCGATCTTGGCATACCGAGCTCGGCAAGTACTCCCAGCCCGAAATTGGGTTCGGGTCCGGGTTCGGATCAAGCAGTCAGTATACAAGGGCGATGTTGGGTATGTCGAGGAGAGCGCCGAAACTCATGCGGTTGTGCTCGTTGCACCCCGCCAACTTCCCTATGGTCATCCCGAGGAATCAGGCGAAAGGATGACGTTTGACATTGAACTGGCTAAGCTCGCTGGCCTTGATTTTGTTCCAATCCTATCTCCCTCTGGTGCCGAGATCGGATATAGTTGCGATGGGCAACAATTCGTATACGGACTACTTAGGTTGACGTTACCGGTCAACACTTTGGAGTTAGTCGAACTACCGCATCCTGACGACATCAGATTTCACGTGGCCGCTGGTATCGATCCTCCGTTTGTCGAAGAAACGCTGAATACTTTTTCAGCGCAATTTTGGCGAGAGCATGACAGCGTTGAGATACAAGAGGGGGACCTCAGGGGAAAGAGGGGAACGCTTGCTGACTTAGAATTGCACAAACGATCCGCCGTCGTCTTGTGTGACGGCGATGATGCTTTCGACTGCAACTTGCGGGAGCTACGCAGAGTATTCAAGATTGGGGATACACTAGGGGTTATAGCAGGTCCGTTTTGCGGAGAAACAGGCTATGTTGTTGCTGTACATGAGCGTACGCTTGTCCTTGTTGTCATGCAACCCGACAAAACCTCAGCTAATGTGAGTTCTCATCCTCTCCGCTACCTATGTCCTGACAAATTCCAGATTGAAGTGTCGAAGTTCGCCGTGCAGAGCCAAATGCCAGAACATGTTTTATCTCTCGTCCCTGAAGACAACGAACCTCAGTTAGTTCACCCGCTTCCAGGAGATGAAGCCCTCCCAGGTGACGTGGTACGAGCGCATCGCGGCCCATACATTGGCGAGACGGGGATCATCGAGTGGATTAGTTCTGACGGTAAAGTATGGATATTTAAGCACGGGAAGGGCAAGGGAAAAGAGGATGCAAAGGGCAAGGGAAAAGAGGATGCATTGGCAGACGAAGAGAATCCGGCACCGAGTCAGACTGTGGTCGCTATGGATATATCTGACCTCTTTATCGAGCGAGCTCCGAATACCCTCACGTTTTCAAAGGACAAGGGCTATAATGTTGCTGTGGGCGATACTGTGGAGGTGGTGAGGGGGCAATGGCGTCACTCCCAAGGCACAGTGAAGGCAGTGAATTTGACGAAAGCTAGCCTTGAAATTGTGCGTCCAACGGACGGAGTTCAGGTGAGCCCATTTTGTTCACCTCGATGCCTATTTCAATCTCACTCCCCTTTTTGCCTAGATTAATGTTCCCATTACCTTTTGCCAGATGATCAAGGAGCGTTTTGACCACGGATTATCGAAGTTCGTCGGTCGCGATGTCTGGGTTATAGCCGGCGACAAGAAGGGCAGTCTGGCTACACTGCGTACCATCGGAAGGATGTCCAGTTGGGTGGCGCTATTCGGTCAACCGATCCAGCTGAAAAATAATCAAATCGCAACACCGTAAGTCATCTTTCTTCGAGGGCTAGCTCTTCTGATGCTGGTCTTAGAACGGGTATGCTACTCGACGGCACACTGCTTCACCCGCAGTTGCAGCGTGCCCTCAAAGCCCTGCACAGCCGATCCTTCATCACACCTGTTGTTCCCCGTAGTGTCACTCCGCCACCTTCCCCTGGCCCTTCAAATGCGGGGCCTTCAGATGCGGGTCCATTAGATGCGTGGTCAATTACCCCTGACGACATCACCCAGACGCAGACCCCTGATCATGGTAGGATATGACATTTCATTATCGTACTACAATTACTAAAGTTACTATAGGCATAGGCGACGACATCACCCAGAGGCAGACCCCTGATTATGGTATGATATGACGTTTCATTATCGTACTACAATTACTAAAGTTACTATAGGCAATGTTCCATGGCTTTTCGAATCCGACTTCTGCGACTTCAAATCGTTCCATCTTGGATTCAACGTTAGTGTTGGTTTCACCCAAGTGTCACTAGGCAAGCGCGTTGTCCGGACGGTGTGCCCCGACCGATTTACAGGCCAGAATGGCCCTGCGCTGCCCGGCTCTGTCTGCGTTACAGTGACCGGGCACAATTCGGGTTCGGCCATCCAACATCTCACTATCCCTGCTCGGTACCTTACGCCAGCGAACCCCACCGGCAAAAATCAGTTATGTTTGGTACTAAAGGGACCACAAGCAGGACAAGTCGTGCGTATAAAGAAGTGCCAGAGGAACTCCAAATCGGTTGTGACGGAGGATGGTATTACTATCCCATTTTCTGATGTATGTGTCGCATTCGAGTACAATCGTGCATAGTCGAGGGGATTTTAATTTACGATGACAATTGTACTGTTGCCATTTGAGTGTTCCGCGTTAATTCCCTTGATGGCCTTACGCTTTATGTAGACAATTACACCGCCCTACCGTAATTGCAACCGTCTATAGGAACTAATTGTATCTGGCACCTATCGGTGATGGGTCGAAGGGTTTTTCGCAACTGAGCCTTCCATCCCTTATTGTCGGGCGGCGATATACCAAGCAAGTCATGTCTTTTCTGTCAAACGATGGTTCAACCAGTAGTTTAATAGGCAAGTTTATTGTTGTCATCGTCATGGACAAGTTTGAATGATGGTTCATAGGGATTCATGCTATTGAGTGTTTCGTTTGTTATTGTCGGGCGGCGATGTGCCCACGTCAAATGCACCTCATCCAACCGGTAGAAATAGCACCTATCCATCCATTCTGATTTTCTTCGCAATTGACTTCTCTAGACTTCTGTCACCGACGTCGAATATGGGCCTTGTCCTAAGTCACTTTGCGGGGGTGCAGGTCTCTCCCCTGAAGCGTCAAGATGACAATATGGCAGCTCGAGAGGGTTGTCCTATCCTCTGTGATCTGGCTCGTACTCTACAGCTACAGGTAAGGATTTAAGCCATTCAGACAACCCTTCATTCAGAATCCGTAGACATCCCGGGGTCAGGATCTTGCGCTTGGCTCCTCACCCAATATTTCCCGCGCGACTTCACTGGTTGAAGTCACCCCAAAGCGCAAATTCTGTGAAGATGAAGATTCGGCACTTGGCCCTCCTCTCAAGATTTCCCGTGGTACTTCGTTGACCATCCAGACGTCCGCTGTTAACATTCGGGTAAGGCTCTCGGCGCGATCAAGTGCTACGCTAACAAGTTCTTCAGCCAATCCTCTCTGCGCCACTGGTCATCCCGTCTCGGAAGCGCAGAGCTAGTGAGGATCAGGATTTGGTGCTTGGTCGTCCTGCTAAGATTCCTCGTATTCCTTCGCTGGTTGATCCCGCGAATCTCGCCCCCAGAGGGAACAGTTGTTTCGTCTGGCGACTTCCCAATGAGCTTCTCAGGCACATTGCAACTCTTCTTCCCCGAAGTTCCCTTCTGGCTTTGACTCAAACGTGCCAGCTACTCAGGGAAATCGCTGCACCGCATTATTTTGCGCTGCTTGGATTCGATACCACTCAAAGTAACTATCTATCCCTGGACGACGATGGATGTGAGGGCCTATTAGTGTGGCGTCGGACAGAGGCGTTTGTTGCTCCTAATTCTCTCTGCTTCTCTATCTCCCAGATGACAACCGACTCCCACTTGTGCGCTGTACGAACCTTCTTCGAGTCGCTGACAGGTAGCAGGGTAATCCCTCGAGTACACCTACTTCTGTACTCTGGCCCCGACGAGCTGAGTCATTCATTCTTGCGCCTGCTGGAGTGCATCCGAGGGTCAGGATGCAAGGAATTGACTTGCCATGGCTTGGCATGGGGAGAACGGCCGCGGATTTGCCGTAGTGAAGTGACTTCTGTTTGTAACACTGAGATCAAGTCCTTAGAGCTCTCGTCGTCACTTTTCTTCACCTCGATGTCCATCGCTTTCACACTGTGTACTTTGCGCAGTGCACCACTAGTCAGCCTTAGGCTCACCAACACGGCACTTACAGCTGTGCAGTGGACGAAGTTCCTCGGGGATTTACAGCTCAGCTCCCTTCGCTCGCTGGAGGTAGAAGCTACTTGTCCTCCCCGCAGCCTCGTAGAGTTCCTCTCACGCCATCAAGTGAAGACCCTCGCTATCATTAGCAGTACAGCTCCACGCAGTTGCCTTCCCCGCACCCCACTGCGACGTACTCGCCCAATGGCCTTACTCTCTTCGCTGTCCAGACTGGATGGTCCTCCTTCCCACATACTCTCTCTTTTGCGTTATGCTTATATACCAGGTACTCTCGAATATCTTGGGCTTCGACTTGGGGCATCCAGCTTCACGGATTGTTTTCTATCGGATGTGTTGTTATGCACCGAACATTTGCCTGGGATAAACGAGCTTTCCGTTCGAATTCCTGCGGAGGCAGACCCCTGTGCGCTGGCTTTACCACAGAATAGCTCCCGAATTTGTCTTGCCAAAGTCAAGGACCTCACTCTTCGGATCCTGAACTCCGAATCAGATGACAATACAATTGTACGTGGGTTTTGCCCACTGTGACCATGACTAACGAGCTTTCCAGTTACACTGTGCACGGTGGTTACCCACTTTCCCTGAAATCGAGGACCTCTATCTGTGCGCAGGGGCTTCTAGTTCTGATGACGAATTGGTGCATCTCTTTCAATCGTTTTCCTCATCCAGCAGCCTCGGGATAACGATCTTGAGGATATAGATTGATCGTCGTCGATGATCTCTTCTGGTCAAGAGGTGGTCTTAGGTATGTGCTTTGTTGATATTCCTCCGCCATCCCGCCGTCGCTCATGATGGCTAGCCTGCATTCTCTCCATTTACAGTTTACACCGATGGGCCTCAAGTTCGTTGCTGTTGCTGTTGTATCACTCGAATTTGTCTATACTTAGTTGCGTACTGAACAAGTTCTTCTGGATTGTGCCCGTCGAGCATGCTAGTCGTGCGTAGCACTTGAGCGCGCGGATAGAAATTTCACAAGGGCTATAGAACTGCTGGCATGACAATGCTCAGCGTTGCCGGGCGTCATACTGCAGTGTCCCATGAGATAGTGCCGAAGCGGTGTGGAATCGTGATTAAACTACCGGCCTGTGTCCCGCGACGGTACGAACCGTTGACTCCTTAAATTGCTCTTCGGTCGTTCCGTTATTTTAGGCATGCTCCGGTTTAAACTCATCCACGGACTGCTGACTCCTCAAATTGCACTCGGTCATTCCCATATTTTAGGCACGCTCAGGTTTCAAACCTCCTCATCCCGCGGTTCTTCTCTACCCCCACCAAGATCTTTCCGCATTTCTTTTCCGATTCGAGCAACATGGACGGAGGAAAGCTTCCCAGCTACAAGGTGTTGTACCACTTTGCGTTCCACCCGTACGCGAGGATCAAACCTTCTGCTCGTGAGATCGTGATGGTAAGTTCTCACTGCCTCGAGACTTCACAATATCGACAGTAACTAGGCTGCGTTATACGACGACACGTACGACGAACGTTTCATCCCCTCGTCGTTCGCCATCCCCTCTTCGTCGTTCGCCATCTCCCCTTTGTCGTTTGTCATCTCTGGTTCTGGCACGGCCTCGGACGGTGGACGGCTTCCTTCCTGTAGGTTGTCGCGCCAATACAGGTTCCACCCGTACGTGAGGACCCCATGTAGTCACATTAGTCACAACATATGAGTAGCCCGTGCGCCAAACTGCCAACACATATGGACAGCCCGTGGCGGGCCCGTCGAATTAGTTAATACGTGACTTATAGGCGGGCCGGAGTTCCCTGAGTGACAATAACAAATGAGCGGGCCCGAGAGTAAGGATGCAACGAATATGTACAACATATATACTGGCCCGCCTATTTGAAAGAGCCAAGGGAATACCATAACAAATGTACGGGCCCGTCCGAGAGAGCAGGTAATACCGCGCAACTCATGGACTGGCCCGTCCAAGGTGGCAGGTAGTAGTACCTAACCCATGGACGGGCCAGCGGTGGGTATGACCGTCATGCCGCGCAACTCATGGACTGGCCCGTCTAAGGTGTCAGGTAGTAGTACATAACTCGTGGACGGGCCAGGCGTTGGTATGGCGGCCATCCCACGCAACTCATGGACTGGCCTGTCCAAGGTGTCAGGTAGTAGTACATAACTCATGGACGGGCCAGGGGTTGGTACAATGGCCATACCGCGCAACTCATGGACTGGCCCGTCCAAGGCGTCAGGTAGTAGTACATAACCCATGGACGGGCCAGGCCTTGGTATGGCGGCCATACCGCGCAACTCATGGACTGGCCCGTCCAAGGCGTCAGGTAGTAGTACATAACCCATGGACGGGCCAGGGGTTGGTACAACGGCCATACCGCGCACCTCATGGACTGGCCCGTCCAAGGCGTCAGGTAGGAGTACATAACCCATGGACGGGCCAGGCCTTGGTATGGCGGCCATTCCGCGCAACTCATTGACTGGCCCGTCCAAGGTGTCAGGGAGTAGTACATAACCCATGGACGGGCCAGGCGTTGGTACAACGGCCATACCGCGCAACTCATGGACGGGCCCGTCCAAGGTGTCAGGTAGTAGTACCTAACCCATGGACGGGCCAGGGGTTGGTGCAACGGCCATACCGCGCAACTCATGGCCTGGCCCGTCCAAGGTGTCATGTAGTAGTACATAACTCATGGACTGGCCCGTCCAAGGCATCAGGTAGTAGTACATAACCCATGGACGGGCCAGGCCTTGGTATGGCGGCCATACCGCGCAACTCATGGACTGGCCCGTCCGGTGTCAGGTAGTAGTACGTAACCCATGGACGGGCCAGGGGTTGGTACAACGGCCATACCGTGCAACTCATGGACTGGCCCGTCCAAGGTGTCAGGTAGTAGTACATAACTCATGGACGGGCCAGGCGTAGTACATAACTCATGGACTGGCCCGTCCAAGGCATCAGGTAGTAGTACATAACCCATGGACGGGCCAGGCCTTGGTATGGCGGCCATACCGCGCAACTCATGGACTGGCCCGTCCAAGGTCTCAGGTAGTAGTGCATAACTCATGGACTGGCCCGTCTAAGGTGTCAGGTAGTAGTACATAACTCGTGGACGGGCCAGGCGTTGGTATGGCGGCCATCCCACGCAACTCATGGACTGGCCCGTCCAAGGTGTCAGGTAGTAGTACATAACTCATGGACGGGCCAGGGGTTGGTACAATGGCCATACCGCGCAACTCATGGACTGGCCCGTCCAAGGCGTCAGGGAGTAGTACATAACCCATGGACGGGCCAGGCCTTGGTATGGCGGCCATACCGCGCAACTCATGGACTGGCCCGTCCGGTGTCAGGTAGTAGTACGTAACCCATGGACGGGCCAGGGGTTGGTACAACGGCCATACCGTGCAACTCATGGACTGGCCCGTCCAAGGTGTCAGGTAGTAGTACATAACTCATGGACGGGCCAGGCGTTGGTATGGCGGCCATCCCACCCAACTCATGGACGGGCCCGTCCAAGGCATCAGGGAGTAGTACATAACCCATGGACGGGCCAGGCCTTGGTATGGCGGCCATTCCGCGCAACTCATGGACTGGCCCGTCCAAGGCGTCAGGTAGGAGTACATAACCCATGGACGGGCCAGGGGTTGGTACAATGGCCATACCGCGCAACTCATGGACTGGCCCGTCCAAGGTGTCAGGTAGTAGTACATAACAAATGTACGGGCCCGTCCGAGAGAGCAGGTAATACCGCGCAACTCATGGACTGGCCCGTCCAAGGTGGCAGGTAGTAGTACCTAACCCATGGACGGGCCAGGCCTTGGTATGGCGGCCATACCGCGCAACTCATGGACTGGCCCGTCCAAGGCGTCAGGTAGTAGTACATAACCCATGGACGGGCCAGGCCTTGGTATGGCGGCCATTCCGCGCAACTCATTGACTGGCCCGTCCAAGGTGTCAGGGAGTAGTACATAACCCATGGACGGGCCAGGGGTTGGTGCAACGGTCATACCGCACAACTCATGGACTGGCCCGTCCAAGGCATCAGGTAGTAGTACATAAACCATGCACGGGCCAGGCGTGGGTATGGCGGTCGTACCGCGCAACTCATGGACGGGCCAGGGGTGGGTATGATGGTCAAACCGCGCAACTCATGGACTGGCCCGTCCAAGGTGTCAGGTAGTAGTACATAACCCATGGACGGGCCAGGGGTGGGTATGGTGGCCATACCATGCAACTCATGGACTGGCCCGTCCAAGGCATCAGGTAATAGCGCGCACCCCATGCACGGGTCAGGGGTGGGTATGGCGGCCATACCGCGCAACTCATGGACTGGCCCGTCCAAGGCGTGAGATAGTAGTACATGACCCATGGGCGGGCCAGGTCATGATCTGGGAGGCCTGCCGCGCAACCCATGAACTGGCGCGCCCAAACCCTGACCCTAGCGGCCCAGCCATCGTAAGAATTTAATACGGTGCAATTCAAGCACGGGACAGCCCATCATACGACCGTCATACCGCGCAATTTAAGGACGGTCCCGGTAGTGGCATGAGCCTAATATCGCGAAACTTATTCACGGGTTCGTCCAAGGTATCCGGTAGGAGGTCATAACCCAGGGACACGCCCAGTTGTGATAGGACGGTGATGCCGGGCAACTGATAGGCGGGCCGTCCCAGGCATGCTAGGAAGCCTTCACCAATGGATGGACCAGCCAGGCCGTGATACGAAGGTCATTCCGTGCCGCTCATCGACTTGCCCATCTGAGGTATCAGGTTGCAGCGCAATAATTGTTGACGGCCATGGCCTTGATATGAAGATAATACAGCTTCCATGTGCCGTCCCGTGCATGACATCAGGCAGGTATGCATAATGTACGGAATTAGCGGCCCGTCTGTAAACAGTATTGTTTGCCGGCCTACCTATGTTGGAACGTGATTCAGCTATGCAGGCGCCCGTACCACATAGTCATTGTTGGACGAAATCATCCCACATCTAGAAAATAGCAAACGTACACTTCTAGCAAACGTACACTTCTAGCAAACGTACACTACTTAATAAACCTACAATAATAATTCGCTGAATGAATATACTTGACTGCGTCAGCTGCAGTAATGCCGGCAGTGCGTGGGAAATATAAGTTTTCGCGCGTCGACAAGTACGCGTCGGCCTCAACACCTTGTTTTCCCTGTTTCCCTCAACCCATCACATCTGCCTACTACCTGCCCCACCCTCGACAATCAATCCACGATGAAGTTTGTCAAGAACTCCAAGGAACTCGGCGTCGCCGTCAACCGTATCCTCTCCACTTACGAACGGCTCGTAGTTACCTCGGGCACGATGGAGTCTGCGGAGAGGCATAAACGTTGGAGGGAAGCTGTGAAGGAGATGAGGAATGTACTGGTGCGTCGTGGCCGCATCACTTGTCTTCAGACCGCTAATTCACACTCGTCCGATGCAGGAATCCGTCAGGGCTATTGCCGATAGAACTGACAACGTTCCCCCAACGCTAATTGGGGTCGACAAATTCATCCATTGGACGGACGACATCGGTAACCCAGGCGTTCCTTTTCCCGACTGGCCCAGCTCGCTCTTCCCCACCCCAGCCTCCATCGCCGGCCATCCATGGCTTCTGACCGTCGAAAGCCGATTCGATGCGACGCGTGCAGGTTGGATGGTGCGTCTGGAGTCCCCAACCGCCACCCCAGTACTTGTGAGAGTACCAACACCTCCCGCGCCCGAGAACCAACCCGCCGCTAATGTGGCACCCCGAGTCCGCCGATAAGGGCAAAGAGAAGGCCTTGCCTGCAGAATCGCAGGCAATCGGACAGCAGCCTACGAGTCGTGGCGATGGCAACGAAGATGGAGAGAGTGAGGTGGTTGAGCCGGACGTTCCGATGGACGATCAGACGTCAGAGCCGGTACGTGGAAGGTCGAAAAAGTCACCATCACAATCGCGGCCGACGTCGACGAGACGCAAGTCTCAATCAAGGCCAAGTCGTTCGGGTAGGAAGGGTGGAGAGAACGAGGTTGTAGGGCTGGACGTTCCCATGGACGATCAGACATCAGAGCCCGTACGTGGAAGGTCGAACAAACGCGCCAGGTCACCATCCCAATCGCGGCCAACCTCGACGAGACGCAAGTCTCAATCAAGGGCAAGGCGTTCGGGTACGAAGGGTGGAGAAGATAAAGGTGAAGGTACGTCCACCCTGCCAGATGCTGAAACGACGCCAAAGCCCAAGTACGGCCGGGCTCAAGTCGCCGCACGCACCACCCCACCCCCCGATCCCAACGCCTGCAGCACGTGCGTCAACCGCAAGGTTGTTTGCACGTGGACCGTTGGGAACATCCCCTGCGATCCGTGTAAAAAGCGGAAGATTGGCTGTGGGAAGGGTAGTGCTCGCCGTGCATCAACGGCTCGGACTCCCAAGACCCCCGCAAAACGTCAAGCCACCCCCACCCCCCCTAACTCCCCTCGACCTCGAACGCCTGTACCTCCACAGGTAGACGATAATGCGACGCAACCTCCCCGAAAAAAAGCTCGGATATCTAAACGTGCCCAGAACCCTCCTAACCAAGGGGAAGGATCGTCATCTTCAGCACCCCAACGGCGAGTTAGTAAGTATTTTTAAACGTTCAAAAGTATGTTTTCTGACTGAATACGTTTTAGCTGTCGTCATTCGTCCACCACAGCCCCCCGAAAAAAAACACGCCGTTCCACCCGCGATTCGAGATGAAGTTTCGGCCCGCATCCCACTCCCTGCGCCGCCCATTCCACCAAGTCATGAACATTCCCCTCCATTGCAACCAATGCCCCAGCATCCCTCAAATATATCCTGGGATCGTCGACTGGACGACATTATCCAGCGGCAAGACCTGATATTCGGCCGATTGGATGAAGTTGACAGGCGGGTGGAGGACGTTGCACGTCGAATACCGGACCATCGTGAAGATCGTCTGCTGGCGTTGGAAGGGCAGTTGGCAGATTGCCGGTTGACGATAGGAACGTTGACCCGCGAGGTAGAAATGTTGAGAGCGAGCGTGCACGGTAATCACCCAGCACGAGTCATAGCACCACCGCCCGTCGATCAAGATCTTCTCGACGTTTTTGGACCGTCCGAAATAAACGCCACGACAGAGGAGGCCGAAGAATCCGTCGCCGCGCAACTTCCATGTCTCGTGGTCACCGAAACACAGACCGGCCAGGAATTGGGAACGAGGGGCCAGCAAGAGCCTAGTCTTGCCGCCCAAGTAGAAGAGGAAAGTTCGTCCGTGCATGTGGGGAATGAAACTAGCGCGGCGACAGGGGACAGTTCGTCCGCGCAAGATGGGAGTGGCAGCGGTGAGGCGTCCACAGCACATCAGGAGGAAGGTGGTAGTGGTGGGGCGTCAGCGGACATATCTTCCGCGCAAGACGGGACTGGCGGTGGTGAGGCATCCGCAGGACATGTGGAGGCGTCGGGGGACATTTCGTCCGCACAAGATGGGGGTGGCAGCGGTGAGGCGTCCACTGGACATGCGGAGGCGTCGGGGGATAGTTCGTCCCCGCAAGTTGACAGTGGCAGGGGTGAGGCGTCCACCGGACACGCGGAGGAAGGTGGTAGTGAGAAACATTAATGCGCAACATCCATATCGTAGTACCGGATGTATTTGCAAATATAATAATTTCTCGATCTCTTTGTCTGATTCTGCTGGTTCTTCACTGACAAGGCCGAATCTTTTCCCCCCTGGAACAATCGCGGTAGCCCTACTGGTGTAATAAAGTTTGCAGGCGCGCGATTGCCACATATCGCGGAATGAGATTTTGAACGGGACGGGGCAAAGGTGACATCACGAATATATCATCGGCAATACGTGGAATGTCAGCAATGCTCTCACCGCCGTACTATTGGTTCCTGCATTGCATTTGGCGCATTGCGCGCTTCCATCCCAGGCGGTCAAAATGGATGACAGTACAGTACAAGTTGACCACAAAAAGGGCTGGTATCATTGTTTACAGTTTAAGACCTACATACCATGATGGAATGGGTTATCATCAGGATTCATCCCCTGCCATATCAATTCAGCTTGCTCTGCGAGCCGATCATACACGGCCTGCTGCCTTGCAGCGTAGCAAGCGGCCCCACGGTTACCTGCTAATTTTTTTGCCATATATATTTCGTTCCATCTCTTCGCTCTGTATTGGAAAAAGTTCACGACCCATACAAATTCGGATGTTACCAATTCGTTTTCCTCTTCCCAACGGTCCTTGGCCGCCTTAGCGCGGAGCCAGTGAATGCGGTAAACTGCAGTTGGAGCACATGTGAAAAGTCAGAAACAAAGCGCCAATGAAAACATACATTCGGACAGCCAACTCTTCGAATCAGTATCCTTGGGGATATCCATCGTCCAGAACCATGGCAGGTGGGAATCGCGGTGGTCATGTGCCCCCTGGGTAAAGGCAGCCGCGGTTGCCGACAGGTGTGATTTTTGAAGTTCCTGGTAGCGGTCCAGGATATCAGAGTCAGCGCCAAGTGAAATCATAGCTAAGCGGCATTGTCTGTAAATCGTGGCGCATTGCTTGACAGAGGTGTCGATGGAATGAATCATTTGCCATGCCCGTGTTCTCATCGAATAGTTGGTTGCAGGCCTTACAACACCCCTGAATATCACCGCTTTGTCTGCCAACGCAAGACGTAACCCATGAAGGGCATCATTTGCCTGTCCCATGCGCAACTCCAACTCCATTTGCGCCAGTCGATGCAGCTTCTTGGCTTTGCAATAAGCGCTTCCAAACTTCGATGGAAGTGGCAAATATGGTGAGGTCGGATCGTTGGATGAAGCTCTGCCGAAGACCTCTACCAGGCTGCTATCGCTATAACCATCATTGGATACTGCATCTTCATCATCAAGAGTATCTTGCCCCAACGTCAGATCGGTTCTTCCATCGGACTCGTCGCTCCGCTCAAATTCATCATCCACCCGCAGATAAATCCTCCCATCCGCGATAAATCTCGATCGATCAGCCGATAATTTCTCGGCGCGACGAGCTATGGTCAATCTCTTGAGCTCGGATGGGTTCGGACCGTTATCTTTTCTATATATGTTGAGAATGATTTCTGCCTCTTCAATGGCTAGACCGCGCGTGATCCAACTCGCGGCTCCATGGTGAACCCCCTGTCGGGGCGATTTCTCCAGTAGCCGAAGTTCTACTGCATGCACCGTTGGTGCTTTGGAAGACATGTACATTTAAATCCCTTGTGCGCCGTAGATAATCTCGCTTACCTTTCTTCAATTGGATTTCGAAGACATCCATGACCGATGGGTCATGTACACGACGAAGGAGAGCGGTCTCTTCTTGCCGACCCCAATTCCTTTGTTGCTCCGGTGTGATAGCCTTGTTGAACCTTTCAAATGCGTCGCGGGCCAACACTACAGACGCCCGTGCAGTCTTCAGCTTCCGCGATAGGCTGTCAGCTATGAACATGTGAGAGCGGCCTCCAATGTCAAAGATGAATTTCCATACCCATCCGAATCATTTTCATGAAGTTGGAGTCGTTCATCTGGAAATCCAATAGTTCTTGGCGGTGAGGGGAGGTCATGCCGCGAGTTGATGCCGACACTATGTTCAACGTGGACCACAACGTCTCGATGATTTCACCATCTACCCAACCTGCACCTTTTATAAATAGCGGCGAGTACCGTGTATAACATTCCTTTTTGTGACCGTGAACATGCCACATGCCAATTCCTGCCGTGATTCTAAGTGATGGTGGAAGGTGCAAAAGGTCGCTGCTTTCGATACGCCTCCGCAGATTTTTCATGTATGCGCAGTTGATGTCATAGAAGCAGAGAACATTCTCTATGCCGGTCATGTTGTAACTCAGTGCATGGGTTAGGGAATAGTCCATGTTCAGCTGCCTTTACTGCCATGAGCGGATGTAATTTGACCGATATCGCGCTCACCTTTCACCCTTTTGGAAGTCAACAACGGAATGCGGGTAAAAGCAGCCATGCCGCGCACATGCCGTCGCACCCACTCCTGTGGAGTTCAGTTTACCGCGGCTGGCACTTGCCTGACTGATCGCTTTGTGATTGTTGCAGGAAGATTTCTTCGGCGCATTTCAGGTTCTGATACTCATGCCAGTGATGATACATACCTCCGTGATATGTGGAGTAGCTTTCAAATATGCTTGATACGGTGGGTTTCTGACCATAAACCCACGTCCATCCATGAGCCACACTTGATCATCCGGCCGCCTCTCATGCATGTGTTCTGCCTTGAAATTTCCATCCATAACTACCGCCCTTGTGTACTTCCAACTTCTAACAATTAGCGCGATAGGATTTACGCTTAATTGGGTACTTACTCGTCCAAATTAGCTGTTGGGCCTACGTTGATTCCCGGCTGAGGACATGCCGCGCAAAATATTACAAGATCCCCATCCTTTGAGGGATTCATATTATCTTGGAAACCGCTCCACTTCAGAAGCTTGAGGAGGCGCCATTGCCGGGCTACCCGCAGAAGTTCCCTATATCTGTCCTAATGACATAGCCGTTCTTAATATCACACGGTTTGATCAGTGGAATGGAATTCGTACCACAACCAAATGCGGAAAAACATTAGAGGTCACCCGGCGAAGCTTGCTGTAATAATTCATGCCAGATGTGCCGCATTCCACATTGTCTCTCAAGAAATCATCCAAAACTGAAAATGTGAACGCCGTGCTGGGCTTATCAAATGTGGATGGACATAGCTTTGCTCGGAATAGCTGCAAAGGATAACTTTCTGCATTCGGACACTGGCATGGTCGTACTAGTACGAAATGCACCCCTGTAACATCGACGATCGTGAGATGTTTTGAACCGACTGGCGGCCGAAGGTGAAGGGGAATATTGTCCACATCTTCCCATTCGTCATCATCCATTGTTGGTGTATCTTGCCTATCACCCTTCGTCTGATCTCCATCTTTGCCTGCAGTGGTAGGCCGCGATTGTCCGCTCAATGGCGGCGCCTCATTCGTGGATGCAGATGGGCAGGGCGCTCCACCGTGCCCAAGATGAAGTTGAAGGCCAGTCTGCAGGTAATCCTGAGGATCTGTATCTTCGATAGCATCTTCACTCACCATGTGAAGGGCGGAGTCCTCAAAGAAGTTCCCAGTCCACTGCTGGATCCTGTGGAAAGGGTGAGATGCATGCGTCGTGCGGCAGCAATTTGTACAAAGAAGCGGCTGATGCATGCAATCTGGGCATCTGTACACCCCATCCTTTTGGCAAATCTTACAGATCCGTGGCAGAGGGGGGGCTTCCAAGTCCAGCAGGATGTGGAGAAAGTCCTCCCGGTAAGGCAGCCATTCGCGGATATAATCATTCTGCGTCTAAGGTTTGGATATGAAGCTGATCGCCTTGCCACTGAGTAGCAACATACCTTCTTTCTCGGTATCGGCAAGGGTTCTACAGGGGGATCATTCATAACATACGAGTTTTCAACTCCCTCTTCACCCTGTAAGTGGTATTTGGACGGCGATCGTGAATATTTGGACGGT
The DNA here is from genome assembly GCA_024613165.1 of Pisolithus albus. NCBI lineage: Eukaryota > Fungi > Basidiomycota > Agaricomycetes > Boletales > Pisolithaceae > Pisolithus > Pisolithus albus. Next base: position 42,720 of record JANFAB010000132.1, read on the forward strand.
GATGAGGAGGGAAACGACTTGGAGCGTCCAGGGGTTGTCACAACAGGTTCCTTGATCGCAACTTCTACTAGTCGTGATCTATTCCGACCACTGGCGTTTCGTGTCCTCACTTCCAGCTGTTTAACTCGATGACCTGGTGTAGGACCGATCATAGTCATCCCCTTCCTAGCTTTTCCTTTCGCCATCTCGAGGGGATCACTGAGTTCAGGTGTTGGAACCGTCTGTGATCACTTAGCGTGTAGATTGCATTTCCAGGGGTACTATGATAACCCCCCTTTATTGTCACCTGTCAATCCTAACCAAATGAAGGTAACACTATCCAAAATAGGAGTAAGCCAAATGGCCGAACACGAGTCCTCAGCCACATGATCAGATCGGGAATCATATCTAGAGGGAAAAGCTTCCGAACACCCAATCAGTGCAAGGGATTAGCATCGGCCGATGCAATCAATGCCCTGAACCGGCTTTGGCAGACCCAATGAGAGCAGCTAAGATCCCATCGGGGCTAGGCCTCGCAACGCGTGGGAATGAGGGTGAATTGAACTTCGGGTTAGAGGGACGCATCGCGAAAGCTAGACCGAAAAGTCTTCGTTTCCCGAAACCTCCAAATTTTCACCGTCGTGCAAATACCCATGGACTCCCAATTTGATACCGACTTTGGGTATGCGAGTGATGCAGATGCAGAACTTGCAGGGGATGAGGAGGGGGACGGGTCAGGTATCGGGGAAGAACAGCCAGAGGGCCCTTTCAACCTAGCAGAATTGGAGATCCTCGCCCGCAGGAGGAGAGAGTGGACACAAGCCCGGAAAAAAGAGAAGGCCATCATATTGCGGGAAATATATAAAGAGTTCGCTAAAATCGGGAGGAACCGCGATTTGAGTCTGGTTCAACGGCAGGAAAAGGAGGAGGTATGGTCTACGTTGTTCAATCCGTCATTCTGCTAATAAAACCTTCCTCCCAGCAAATCACTGCATGGCTAAAGAAGCCTCTCAGGACGCGGAAGCCCCGAATAACAATTCGGTCTGCATACAAGTACTCAGTGCGGTCGGTAGTTCGGGAAATATACCACGAGCGAATACAAGAGAAACATGCGCTCATGAAGAATGAAGGCGCAACGAAAGGAGACCACAAACGCATTGATCTGTATCAGCAGGCATTGACAAACTTCATACGGGAGGACCTCACCGAAGAGCAGCTTGCAGCAGCCCATGATATCGCGGATAAGTGGAACGGACCAGAGGGTCCGTCTGCTGAGGTGCAAGCGCGGTGAGTCCACCTGAGATTGCAAGACATAAAAACACTCACTAATATTTTCCAAAGAAATGCCAAGAAGTACGCACTCAAATTCATGAAGAACTTCGCAGAGGAGATGTGGAGGTATTGTGGAATGAGAATGGTTTCCTTGACGGGTTGGAAAGATGAGGACGGGGCTGTACAGGCATGTTGGTACGTCCCAGGAATTCCTCTCAATGGTTCATCAATCTCAGTTGTCCAAAGCATGGACTTCAATAGCGACATTGCAAGTGGAAGCGCCTTCAACGACATACACACCCTCGATGCCACCTGGCGCGACTACCTTGGCACTGCCTACGAGAATCCTGACATTTCTGGAGGAGAGGAGGTGCCCAATATCGCGGCGCACCGCCCAAGGGCCAAAAAGGGGGACCCTGTACAGCTGGTAACGAATGAAGATGGAGAAATTTGGATTGGCGACCTCACAGGTCGTAGCCGAGATACTATTCTGCAAATGGTTCGCGGGTATCTAACCGCTCATTACCGTGAGTTTGTGAACATTACCCGCTAATGAGACTTACCGCGATTTATTAGGGCGGGCATGTAAAAGCCGCTCCGCCACTGTACCTTTCAAAAAATTGGGACGGTACCAGGCCGAGATGATTGCAACCCGCCATCTGCCTGAGAATTTCAGCTTTACCGTCGACCCCAGCCACATGCACCTCTCAGTAGCGTTGGATTTGCTGAACTTCTGGCGTGAGCGACAGATAGCCAACCCCAATGACGTCTTTTCATTCCAAAAGTGGCTGGATCAATCTGGAAATTTACGGGAACCATCCGACGGAAGCGTTAGGCCCCTCGAGGTTGCCAGGAAAAGGAAACGGCAATCATGGGAAGTCTCAACGTCATCAAATGGAAGTACATCAGATGAAGATGGGGATCCAGATGACGAGGTTGAGGGTACATCCTCCAGGCCCCCTCTTTCCAATACATCCGCAGGGTCCTCTAGGGTGACAAGCCGCCCGCGACAGAAAAATCCCCTGCCGCGAAAGAAAACTCCAATGCCGCGAAAGGTAACCTGTCACACGACGGATGATGAGGGCCAGAACCCCACGGACGAGGAAGACTTATGTAGCAATGAGAATTCTGATTTGCCAGTACTTGCGAATCCACCAAAACGACAGCGACCTGCCGTCCAAAAACAAGGTCATATGTTGCCGTGATTCCTTTACTAGTACTGACTAAATTCGCGCTTCACTAGTATGTGCCGCATCAGTTCTGCAAGATAATAGCGATCACCAAGACAGCGATGGGTTTGAAAGTATTCCTTTCGCGGATGCCCCTACCGCCAAACCTGGGCCATCCAGTCAACGTCGAATAAATGGGAAGTTGAAACCCGCGCTCAAACAGACTCCAAGGTTGGAATTGCAGAACGCGGATCGGCAGGCTGAAAGCCAAATGACCATGAGTTGCGTGGGATGGCCGCCATACCAACGCCTGGCCCGTCCGCGAGTTATGTACTACTACCTGACACCTTAGACGGGCCAGTCCATGAGTTGCGCGGTATGGCCATTGTAACAACCCCTGGCCCGTCCATGGGTTATGTACTACTACCTGACACCTTGGACGGGCCAGTCCATGAGTTGCGCGGTATGGCCGTTGTACCAACCCCTGGCCCGTCCATGGGTTATGTACTACTACCTGATGCCTTGGACGGGCCAGTCCATGACTTGCGCGGTATGGCCATTGTAACAACCCCTGGCCCGTCCATGGGTTATGTACTACTACCTGACACCTTGGACGGGCCAGTCCATGAGATGCGTGGGATGGCCGCCATACCAACGCCTGGCCCGTCCATGAGTTATGTACTACTACCTGACACCTTGGACGGGCCAGTCCATGAGTTGCGCGGTATGGCCGTTGTAACATCCCCTGGCCCGTCCATGGGTTATGTACTCCTACCTGACGCCTTGGACGGGCCAGTCCATGAGTTGCGCGGTATGGCCGTTGTACCAACCCCTGGCCCGTCCATGGGTTATGTACTACTCCCTGATGCCTTGGACGGGCCCGTCCATGAGTTGCACAGTATGACCGTCAAATCAAGGTCTGGCCCGTCCATGGGTTATGTACTACTACCTGTCGCCTTGGACGGGCCAGTCCATGAGTTGCGCGGTATGGCCATTGTACCAACCCCTGGCCCGTCCATGGGTTATGTACTCCTACCTGACGCCTTGGACGGGCCAGTCCATGAGTTGCGCGGTATGGCCGTTGTAACAACCCCTGGCCCGTCCGTGGGTTATGTACTCCTACCTGACGCCTTGGACGGGCCAGTCCATGAGTTGCGCGGTATGGCCGTTGTACCAACCCCTGGCCCGTCCATGGGTTATGTACTACTCCCTGATGCCTTGGACGGGCCCGTCCATGAGTTGCACAGTATGACCGTCAAATCAAGGTCTGGCCCGTCCATGGGTTATGTACTACTACCTGATGCCTTGGACGGGCCAGTCCATGAGTTGCGCGGTATGGCCATTGTACCAACGCCTGGCCCGTCCATGAGTTATGTACTACTACCTGACGCCTTGGACGGGCCAGTCCATGAGTTGCGCGGTATGGCCGTGTTAGACAAAACGAGGGGCAGAGGTAGTTCTAGACACGAGTACGGTAAGCTCAGGTTTCGGAGGAAACACTGTATTGAATATACCTAGACACGAGTACGGTAAGCTAAGGTAATCGGTTAGTACAGTACTCGGTAGGCGGAAACACAAGGGGTATCTCACCTCAGGTTTCGGAGGAAACACTGAGGTGGGCAGACGTCGACATACGAAATATATAGTATGGCAGGGGCTCAGGGAGCCACGTCAGAAGTAATATCAGATGGCACGACAGTGCCAACAGAATGTCAAGAGAAATTGTAAGGTAAAAACGTCCGGAGGTCAACGAGCTTGACACAGCAAGTCCGACTGTCAGTAGTCCGGACCGGTAAATATTCCGACACTCCCCCTTCAAGCTCGTGAGCGAAGACCAAGTGCAGCTGCAAAGTGTTTCGCCTTCGCACTGGGTAGTGCCTTTGTTAGGATGTCGGCTGTCATATCTTCAGTAGGGCAGTAGTCGAGAGTGAGAGCGCCATTCTGGATGACATAGCGGATAAAGTGATAGCGTATGTCGATATGTTTCGTGCGTGCATGGAACTGGTCATTTTTTGTGAGCGCGATCGCCGACTGGTTGTCGCAATGGAGGGGGGTAGCGCCTTCGACTTGTCCCAGGACCTCACTGAGGAACGAGCGGAGCCATAAGGCTTCTTTTGCGGCGTGCGTCACTGCTATGTACTCGGCCTCGGTTGTCGAGAGGGCAATGATTTCCTGCGTCTTAACAGACCAGGATACTGGGCCACCATCGACCATGAAGACGTAGCCAGAAATTGCACGTCGGTCCTCATTCGCACTGCCATCAGCATCTGAATATCCCTCTAAATCTCTCGTCTGAGTTCCGTAGGTGATTTCCCAGCTAGCCGTGCCCCTCAGGTACCTAAGAATGCGTTTAACCGCCTCCCAATGAGCCCTCCCAGGGTTCTCGTTGAAGCGGGAAACAGCTGTGGTTGCATAGGCGATGTCGGGGCGGCTCCCGATGGCTGCGTACGTGAGGGAACCAGTCGCTTCTCGATATGGTACATTCCGCATGTCAGCAAATTCACATGTGGTTGTTGGGCACTGATCCTTAGAGAGACGGATAGATGGGTCCATGGGGATGGACAGTGGTTTCGCATCTTCGAGTCCGTAGCGTCTGACAATAGAGTCGATGTAGGATTTTTGGGAAATGGAAAGAGTTCGGGCCTCTCGATCACGCTTGATTTCGAAACCAAGTAGCCAATGGATTTCACCTAGATCAGATATCTGGAGCTCGCTGCTCAGCTCCTGTTTGATCTGCGAAATGAGTTTTAGGAGGTTCGCGACGACCATCATGTCATCGACATGGACAGTGATGATACCTAAACCCTCACGAGAGCGCCGGATGAAGACAGCATGATCAGATTCGCAGCGCTTGAAACCCAGCCTTTCGAGGAGTGCACGGAGCCTCTCGTACCAACGGCATCCACTCTGTTTTAGTCCGTACAGTGGTCGCATGAGCTGTAATACCTTGTCAGGGTCGGAGATGGGGAAACCGGGTGGTGGACGCATGTAAATGACTTCGTTGTCCTCGAACTCTCCATTGAGATAGGCAGATTTCACGTCAACCTGGTGGATCTCCCAATCGTGCCGTGCAGCTAGTGCGAGAACCGTTCGAATGGAAGCCAATTTTGCCACTGGTGCGAAAGTGTCGAAGTAGTCTATGCCCGGGACTTGAGTGAATCCCTGTGCTACCAACCTCGCCTTATACCTCTCTACATGCCCGGCGGCGTCCCGTTTGATCTTGAAAACCCATTTGCTGCCTACAACATTCGCGCCCTTTGGTTTGTCGACAATTTTCCAAGTGCGCATGGATTCGAGCTGACTAAGCTCATCCGATATGGCAGCTTCCCATTTCGGCCAGTCAGGCCGCTTCTTCGCCTCAGCGATGCTGCGGGGCTCGAGGCCCTCTGCCTCGCTCACTGCAGCAGCCATTCCAGCTTCGTTTATGGCCTCTTCAGGTTCGGTAGGTGTCTCGAGGGTCTTTGGTGCAAGGATGGGTGCTCGAAGGCCAGTAGGTAAGACTGGGGTGGAGGTTTCTGTGCCGGACACTGATCCAACACCTGATAGGATGTCTCGCACATATCTCGACGGGTTTCGAGTACGCTGGGGGCGTCCCAATGGTACAGTGGCTGGTGTGGTGGATTTCGGGTGAGCAGGGGGGTCGGAAGTAGGCATTTTGCTTGTTTCTGGACCGTTTGAGCTCATCTCGGGCTCTTTCGAAGCGTTTTTAGCGCCGGGATCGTTGCGGTTGCCTGCCGCATCACCCTCCCCCTCAAACGTGACGATACGAGGCGCTTCCGGTAGGTAAACCTCGCCGTTTTCGAAGCGGACGTTTCGTTCGACACCAACTGACCTCTTGTCTGCCCAGTAAATCCTGTGGGCTCCACTCTGGCTGTCGTAACCTACCCAATGTCCTAGGCGGGCATGGCTTGCAATTTTCGTAGCAGTAGGATCATGTATCCATGCTCTAGTACCCCAGGCTGGTAAGCCTGCAAGGTTCGGGGGGTCACCGTGTACAGCCTCAAAAGGTGTCTTGCCTTCGAGCGCCTTTGTTGAGGTACGATTCTTCAGCCAGACAGCATGGTTTACAGCTTCCCCCCACAGGAAAGCAGGTAGCTTCGAGTCGTGCAGCATAGCCCGCACCTTTTCAGCTAGGATGCCATTTAGTCGCTCCGCAACACCATTTGTCTGGGGGGTGTCGTGTACTGTAAGTATACGGGTTGTCCCTTGGTTTTCTAAATGGGCCGTAAATTCATCACTGAGATACTCGCCCCCCCGATCGGTTCGCAGGGTTTTAATTGATGCATCGCGATGGTTCTTCACCCAAGCTTCGTACTTCTTGTAGGATGTGAAAGTACTGGACTTCTCCCGTAGTAGGTATAAGACAGTCTCGCGGGTTTTGTCATCTGTATAGCTGACATAGTATCGACGTCCTCCCAGCGAGTCGATAGGGGCTGGCCCCCATAGGTCAGAGTGCACCTCTCCCCCATAAGAAGTAGCTCGGTTGCCCAATCGCTCTTTAGCAACGGGTCGGCGTTTCGATTTTGCTGTGACACATGACTCGCAGAATGTGTTCGAGCCATCCTGGGACTCTGTCAGGGTCAATCCAGTGACGAAACCTTTGGTGATGAGTTTGCGAGCAGCTTCGGGTGCAATATGCCCCATACGGCGATGAAGTTCCATCACGGTGAGCTTTTCTGTCGCCGCATTCGCTTCTCCAGCACTAACATTGTGCTCCACCTTGTACAGCCCACGTGCGTTTTTTGGGATTTGGCCTAGAAGCCTCCCAGTAGGGGCAGTTATCGTGCACCTTCCATTCGCAAAGGTGGTCGTGCACCCAGCATCATCGATTCGCCCAATCGAGACTAAGGTATATCCGACCTCGGGTGAATAGAGTACCTCCGTTAGGCGTATCTGTGAGGTATCTGTGCCGTTAGGGACCTCTACCATCATGTCCCCAACTCCGGTGGCGCTAAAGCTCTGTTGGTTTGCGGCGTCGAATCCCTTCGGGGGTATAGGGCGGAAAGTGATGAAGCGATCTCGGTAAGGGGATAAGTGGTGTGTGGTACCAGAATCATAGAGTTCGACCACTCGGTTTGTGTCACGGGGGCCTAGGCTGGTTGCGGCAGCCATGCCATGGTCATCCGCACTCTCGGCAGTTAGCAGAGCTACTGTGGTGTCCATATGCGCACCACTCTGACTCTCTTTTTCTGCATGCGGGGTATCCTCCTCCTCACCTTCGGAGAACCAATACTCCGAGTCGCTGCAATCCACCAAGTCAGGCAGATCTTGGTAAGTTTCTTCGAAGAAATCGAAATCTTCAGTTTCGCTATCGGTGCTGACTGCACTTGCCACCCAGGCACCATCCTCCTCGAACTCAGCAACGTTTGCAGAGTTTCCCTTTGACTGGTCCTTTGGCTTCGAGTCCTTAGACGAATCCTTCCCGCCGGTGCTCGACTTTCCCTTGTCGTCCTGGCTAGGGCTAGGGCACTGGTCTTTTCTGTGGCCTTTGCCACCACACTTCCAGCATACCCCTTTCTTTCGTTTTGGCTTCTGGTCTCGGTTTCCAGAGGTACTACTCGAAGCAGTAAAGGCGACTCCCTTGTCCCCTCTCGATGACTCAGCCTTCCCAGCATTCAGCCGGTCAAATTCCTGTGTAAGGTAGCGCATGACGTCGTCGGGTTTCAGGGTCTGTTTCAGGAGATGGGCTGACGCAGATAGGTGGGCAATAAATGTAGCATAGTGAGTTGGTAAGGAGCGAATGATGGTGGATGTGTACTCGTCATCGGATAGGCTGACGCCTACAGCAGCAAGTTCCTCGCGCATTGACCGAAGTTTGTCAAGATGCGCTCGGAGGTCCCCCTTCTCTACACACTTGAGGGCCTGGAAACGGGCTCGTAGGTCTGCCTGTACTAGAACAGTTTTCGACTCGAACTCTGTGGTAATAGTTGACCACATATCCGCAACAGATTTGTCGTGAAGGATCTTCCATAAGGTAGAGTCTGGTAAGGCCCGAGCGAGCTGTTGGCGACAGGTGTACTCTGTCTTCAGCCAGGCAGCTAGTTCGGTTTCATGAGCTGATGTCTCATCAGGAGTGGCATTCGCTTTCAGCACAGGCATTGGTGCTGCCTTTGCATCGAGGTGATGAGCTACACCACGTGCGGCGAGTGCCCACTCGAGTCGGTTCTTGAAGATGATCCAGTTGCGACCATCAGGCTCAAGCTTCGGGACAGTATAAAGATCGTCACGGGGAATATCAGAGTTCATGTTTGCGTCGGGGCTCATAACCCTGTTAGACAAAACGAGGGGCAGAGGTAGTTCTAGACACGAGTACGGTAAGCTCAGGTTTCGGAGGAAACACTGTATTGAATATACCTAGACACGAGTACGGTAAGCTAAGGTAATCGGTTAGTACAGTACTCGGTAGGCGGAAACACAAGGGGTATCTCACCTCAGGTTTCGGAGGAAACACTGAGGTGGGCAGACGTCGACATACGAAATATATAGTATGGCAGGGGCTCAGGGAGCCACGTCAGAAGTAATATCAGATGGCACGACAGTGCCAACAGAATGTCAAGAGAAATTGTAAGGTAAAAACGTCCGGAGGTCAACGAGCTTGACACAGCAAGTCCGACTGTCAGTAGTCCGGACCGGTAAATATTCCGACAGGCCGCCATACCAAGGCCTGGCCCGTCCATGGGTTATGTACTACTACCTGGCACCTTGGACGGGCCAGTCCATGAGTTGCGCGGTATGGCCGTTGCACCAACCCCTGGCCCGTCCATGGGTTAGGTACTACTACCTGCCACCTTGGACGGGCCAGTCCATGAGATGTGCGGTATGGCCGTCACCTCAAGGGCTGGCCCGTCCATGGGTTATGCGCTGCTACCGATACCTTGGACGGGCCCGTCCGTGAATTGCGCGGTATTACCTTGGCATCATGGCCGGGCCAGCCCATGAGCGGGGCAGCCTTATCTGCTCTCGCAGACGGGCCCGTACATTTGTTATGGTATTCCCTTGGCTCTTTCAAATAGGCGGGCCAGTATATATGTTGTACATATTCATTGCGTCCTTATTCTCGGGCCCACTCATTTGTTATTGTCACTCATGGAACTCCGGCCCGCCTATAAGTCACGTATTAATTAATTCGACGGGCCCGCCACAGCCTGTCCATATGTGTTGGCAGTTTGGCGCGCAGGCTACTCATTTGTTGTGACTAACTGTGACTACTATATGTGACGTGAGGGTCAAACCTTCTGCTCGTGAGGTTGTGATGGTGAGTTGTCGCATACCTCGAGACTTCAGAAACTGATGGTGACCAGGCTGCGTCATACACTGCCTGACCCAAGACTCGTTGAGTGGGAATGGGGAGACCGCTATCTACGTAGATCTTGTACCATATACGTATCATTTTTCCTGACATCCCTTCCGTCTGTCCGGCGCCGCAGTCTTCAACGTGCTCCGCCGGAAACGTCGTGCGACAAACAGTTTCTCGGTGGGCCTCTTGAAACTACTTAGGTCTACTGCCGACTCATGGCACGAAGGCATAGTCTCTGTTTGTCCCGTCGTCCTGACCGTCTGTTATAAGGTCTGTACTCCGAATTGTACACCGAATTTAGTCTGACGATAGCAGCAGTAGCTACCTTATCTCTCAAGAGGCTGGGTTATGTGATAATATGTACGACACAGAACGCTTCATCCCCTCGTCGCCCACCACCTCCCCCTCATCAACTACTGAGTCTTATTCCGGCACGGGCCCAGACGGTGAAAGCTTCCTTCTTACAAGCTATCGCGCCGGTGCAGGTTCCACCCGTATGTGAGGGTTTCACCCTCTGCTCTTAATTTACTAGAATACCTGGTGGACTACATCTAATCTCCCGAATGTACTACCAGTGCTAGTATGTAGGGTAAATATGTGACGATGATCGGGGTGACAGTCGGGCGATGATCGGGCAACCAGTTTAGTCCCGGACGAAATCCAGAGTTTCGGATAGAATATTCCCCCTGTCTTTACTTTAACAATAAAACTTGGTTTCTATGCTAATGAAAATTTGAAGTTGAAGTCATTGTCTAGGCAACGACAAAACAATAAATTCTTCCCCGACTCAAATGCAAAGGTAAAACTTAAAGTCTTGACAAGCGTGTTGTCAGCTTCAATACTTAATAATCAGCCCGACATTTTGGACAATACTGTATGGCCGTGCAAACATGTAGTTATCGCAAACAATCTCACAATTGGCCAAACTTTGAACTCCGTCACTGTGAAAATTTGATTATAATCTTAAAATTTTGCATTCACGTTTTCGACTACGTTTTCCCCCATCTTAAATACTGGTGGCCGCGTTGTGTGTCCAGTTTTCACTGGGCCTGACTTTTCATAGTGTCTCGCGCATGTTGCGTTGTGGTGGTACACGACATCCACGGATACCCCGCCTTCGACGCTGCAACACAACGACCACTACAGCGAAGCCGTTCTACATCACCACCCCGATATTCTATCCCAATGCCCGTCAGTAGCATAACGTGGTCTTCCTCCTTTCGTCGCCGCTAACTCGCTCTGTGCGCAGGCCCTCACATCGGCCACTTATATTCTCTCGTGACCGCGGACATCATAGCGCGGTACCAGCGTATCCTCAACCCGACTCGTCCAGTCGTTTTCTTGACCGGAACGGACGAACACGGCCTCAAAGTCCAGCAGACCGCTCTCGCCAAGGGTGTAGACCCGCTTGAGTGGTGCAACACTGTTTCCATGGAATTCGTTGTGTGTACTGGTCGTGTTTTCGTGTTCCTTCCACCCCAACGCTATCTTTTGGTTAGAAATTAGCGCAAAGAGCTAACGTTAGCGGTACGGTGTTCGCACGTACCACTCACGAATCCCATAAGAATACAGTCAGGCATGTATGGGTACGTCGTACGACGTTCCCAACCTACATACTGTCTAACGTGCGTGCAGCGTGCACTCGACGCCCAAGGTCTCATATACCAAGATACCTATGAAGGATATTACTCCACGACGGACGAATGCTTTTATCCCCCTTCTCGCATTTCCCCACACCCCACTCTCCCCAACACTATGATCGCAACGGAAACCGGCTCGGTCGTCGAATGGTCGCGCGAACTCAACTACAAGTTCAGAATGTCCTCGTTCCGCGATGCATTACTCGCTCATTACACCCGCGCGGCTGCTCTAAACACACGGGCGAAGGAGGACTTAACCGTGCGCGGCGTACACCCCGACATTCACCAACTTCGCATCATTCGCGATTTGGAAATGGAGCCCCTCGAAGACTTATCGATATCTCGGCCGCGCGAGAGAATCGGATGGGGCGTTAGCGTTCCGGACGATCCGACGCAGACGGTGTACGTGTGGTTTGACGCGTTGTTAGTGTACCTGAGTGGGATCGGATACCCAGAGACACGGAACGCGTGGCCTCCGGACGTGCAGGTGATCGGAAAGGATATCGTCCGGTTCGTGTTCATTCCGCTGTCTTCTAGATACTCGTTTGGCTCAAGTGTGTATGCGTTACAAGGTTCCACGCCATCTACCTTCCCGCTATCCTTCTAGCACTGAAGCTCCACTTACCGACAACGCTCCTCGCACACGCGCACTGGACCGCAAACCAAAAAAAAATGTCTAAATCTCTCGGGAACGTGACGGATCCCATGCAAGCCATGGACAATTACGGCGTAGACGCTGTGCGTTTCTACCTAGCTCGCGTTGGGGGTCGGTTCAGAGATGACGTCGGTAAGGGTCTTTCATTTACTAAGTATATTGGGCATAGACTTATAGGCTATCGAAGATTGGTCCGAAGATCAGCTTCGCAAGCATGCGGACGAGATTCGGAATCTGTTGGGTAATTATTTTCTACGGATGACGTCCAGGGTTATCAAGGACCGCGTTAGAGACGCTATCTCTGCTGCACAAGATAAGTCTTTCCAGAAACTATTATCCCACCAACTCGCGGAAGTCGATCTCTCGAAAACACTTGACATTTCGGCATATGCAGAGTCGAACGCGCCTTGCACACTTGAGGACTTCCTCCCCCTATTGAACAATCTCGGCGGGGTCGTATCGGATTGCATGAGGAATTTGGAAGTCGCAGAAAGCTTGCATACGATAGTACAAGTACTTCGACATGTGAGTCATTTTCGTCTTTTTCCCCTCACGTCATACTCAGACTTTCCCAAAAAACCAGGCAAACACCCTCCTGACAAACCTCGCGCCATGGTCCGAAGGACATTCTCCAACGATCGCTCTATCTTCGTATCTCACTGCCCTCGAAACTCTCCGAATCGTCGGCATCCTCCTTCAGCCTTTCTTGCCCGGTACAGCAGCGAAGCTTCTCAGTGCACTGGGTGTATCTGAGACGGAGAGGAGTGTGGCCTATGCACACGTCGGGAGGGGTTCCGTAGGTGGAGAGGATGTTCTCAGTGTGAAGGGTACGAAATTGTTTAGCATACCTGCTCGGAATTGAGTTATGCTATCCACGTGACGAGAACGCGTTGATTGGTGTCACCGCGTGTGTGGCAGTGCTTTCCCCGATGTGTCACGTGAATCAATAAAACACGCCTATAAAATGCTCGCGTCCACTTTGTTGAGTGGACATATTCGTCTCTCTCCCCTACCACCACGTCCTTGCTGGGTGCCTACTAGCTCGTAGAATCGCGTTTCTCGCCAGTCGACACATTCCGAGTATCTTCCACAAGAAATGGCCCGCACCAAGCAGACCGCTCGTAAGACCACTGGTGGTAAGGCACCGCGTAAACAGGTATGCCGTGGCTCGCCGTCGCCGCATGGTCCGTGCGTTGACGCACCACACGTTTCCAGCTTGCAACCAAAGCTGCCCGCAAGACTGCTGCAGTAAGTCCGTTCGGTGATCACGCACGCGTAGATAAACGAGAGTCACGCCACACTCCAGCAAGCACCTACAGGAGGTGTGAAGAAGCCTCATCGTTTCCGTCCCGGAACCGTTGCCCTTCGTGAAATCCGTCGGTACCAGAAGTCGACGGAACTCCTTATCCGAAAGCTACCTTTCCAACGGTTGGTAAGGGAAATTGCGCAGGATTTTAAGGTGCGCTTTGATCAAGTATGATTGTTGTAAAAGTGAGTGGAAGACTGACTGGTTTGTGTAGACGGATTTGCGATTCCAGTCGTCTGCCGTGATGGCGCTTCAGGAGGCTGCTGAGGCATATCTCGTCTCGTTGTTCGAAGACACCAACTTGGCTGCTATCCATGCTAAGCGTGTCACCATGTACGTTTCTTGCCTCGATCTCTACGTGAATCGTGAGTTGACTTTGGTGACTGCAGACAACCCAAGGACCTTGCACTGGCTCGCCGACTGAGAGGCGAGAGGAACTAGGATGTTGATTTGTTTGTGTCCGTGATGATGTCATGTATTTATGTATACTGGAATTAGGGTATTAGAGCATGTCAATCGTATGAGACGAGCCTTTGTGATGGACTCGTAGATGAATGCAGCAGTCTGAGCGGAGGTTGGATGTATCTAAATGTAGTAACTTGGGTGCGCGAGGCCCACAACAGGGGAACCCAAAGAGAGTACACGAGTGCAGTCCACTTCGAGGGGTGCCACTGATCATGAGATCTTGACACACAAAGTAGACCTTTCCCTTGCTATCAGACTCCGCCATCATGTTGAAGTGCATGCCGGCACGGTCAGTTTGCGTGGCGGCCTCCTGAGATATTACCCCCTTACATCGATTTTCACGACGGAACAGCCAGCACCTGAGGAGTTCGGAAGTCGCCCAGCGCCGATCTTCACTTTCGCAGAGAAACGAACAACTTTGGCCTGAGAGGGTTGCCTCATCGAAGACTCTCTGATAAGACGGGCGTCGGCGTCTAGTACAACGTCCGACAACAACCCGGTTATTACTAGTTGCGTCTGAGCAGGTCGAACTGGGAGTGGTCGGCCCGGAAACTTCCCCCCACCTCACCCCGTTACTCCCTCTGCACCCTCGAAGTCTCTTCGGCCCCACTGAAAACCGAAGTGCTTTCAGGTGCAGGTGACGACTGATCGAAGCACGGTCATCGGGGACAACACACTCCCTATGGAAAGCCGGACAATCGCGCTTCGGCACGTCCTAAAACGGCAAGTTTTTCGGCGGTATGTTGGCATGTTTGTAAGACGGACACCGGACACTCCGTAGTACGGTAGTGCGGTCGTTCGTCACGCGGTAGTACGGTCGTTCGTCACGCGGTAACACGGTACGTCGGTAGTAAAGTCGTTCGTCACGCGGTAGTACGGTAGTTCGTCACGCGGTAGTACGGTCGTTCGTCACGCGGTCAAACCGTAGTGCAGTAGTTCGTCATGCAATAGTACCGTAGTACGGTACAACTATAATCTATACTGCTTAGCTCCAGTCATCCTCATTGCCTACCGACTCTTCATCAGAAAACTGAGATACGACGACGTCAGGACCCCCTTCGATAATGCAGTGCTCTTCTTCGATATTTTCTAACTCGTCGAGCTGGCGCACATGAGTTTCATCTGCCAACAAGTCAGCTTCTACTGATCTCTTGAGACTCGGAAGACTAGCTCACCGAGACCAAGCCCCCCACCAACGCCGCCCATGTAATAATAGCCATTATCGTTGTCGTTGAAGAGAAGGTCGCGTTGCCCTTCGAGTAGTGGTAGATCGTCGTCGGCGTCGGCGTCTGCAGGTGGGGTAGGGAGGTCCAGGCGTAGAGTGGCGTGATCCTGCACCGCATGCAATAAATCCAAGTAGACGCGCCAGACGGTTAGGCGTGTGACTGCGGGACGACCGAGATCGTTGTAGCATTCCTCCAACACCTCATGCAA
Source organism: Pisolithus albus (assembly GCA_024613165.1). Classification (NCBI taxonomy): domain Eukaryota; kingdom Fungi; phylum Basidiomycota; class Agaricomycetes; order Boletales; family Pisolithaceae; genus Pisolithus; species Pisolithus albus. The sequence continues at coordinate 57,937 of JANFAB010000132.1, forward strand.
GGGACGAGGGACTAAGTCGAAAACCGGGTGGCCTGTATTGATGTATAATTGACGAACGTGCTTCAACGCGGCCTTGTTGACCATGAACTACGTGCATTCAACTTTGTGTAAATAACTTCGACGGAGTCAACTCACCTTCAGATCTAATGCACCATAGTCTTGCGGAGAACTGAACACCAATTCCGGGACGCCATGAGGGAGGATCTGTAGGTGAGATGAGATGCTGAACAACGAAAAATTGATGTCAGACTTACCTTGTTACGATCACGGCGTTTGGCGGTGTAGTTTACACGGTCACGATAGGCGTCGAGTTCTGCTTGAAGCCACGGTATGAAGATCCATCGAAAGATCATACTGTGTGACAGAAATATTCAACCACGAACGCAGACATAGTTAAGATCAACTTACAGCTGCAGAGTATTATCAACATCGTACCATCCCTGGTTCACCCCTTCGTCCAGAAGTGACTCGAAACCAGGTGTGAAACGTCGGCGAAGTTGAGACCACATGATTTCGGGTTTGATATTTTTCCTTGATCGCATCCACCGATGCTGGAGAGTTCCTTCAAGTGCAGGGTCGTGCCACTGACGCAACATGGTTTGGGCGTTGGCAATACCAAAATTTTCTGACCCGGGATCACTCTGAGTGACGAGGGGGATGACTGCGGTACATTATTAGTATAGTCAAATTGACCTGCCGCAGGAACTTACAGCCGAGTTCTTCAACTACGTCAAGATAATAAGTAAGTATGAGCTGCGGGTTTCTGTTAGAATGCCAGATACGAATCCAAAGAATTTTGCCAGAAAACGGTTCTACGCCTGTATGCAGAGCAAGGCCAAACCGGTTCCATTTGTCGTGCTGATCGACCGCCCACAAATCATTTACACCAGCTGCCCAAAACCGACGGCGCTGGAGACGGCGAGCCTTGCGCTGACGAACAAGATGTGGTTCATAAGTGGCGAAATACTCTCGGATTACGCTTCTAGAAAACGGTGAATCCAATAGACAAGTAGTGACAGTTGAATTTGAGCGGACCTAGATACACTCATGTTACGCTCATGGTGCAACAAACTGATCATCTCACGAGCGCCAGCATTGGGGTATATCGCTCGCAATTCAACCATAGCATCCCGAATGGACTCGGGAGTGCATCCTTGTTGACGAGTACGAATTAAACCCATCTCCTTGCGGATCTGAATAAACTTCGTTAGGCTGCAGAAGGGAGTAAGTCAGTGGGAGAAGTCCTAGTCAATCCACCACTTACCCAATACCATACTGGTTAGTGTCAATCAGCTTGCGAAGTTCCTCGACAATTTGCCGGTCATTGAGTCGTGCTTTCCACATGCGCATGATGTGCGGTTCGATGTCCTCAAGGGGCGCTGTTTTTTAAAACGAGTGGTATTAGGAAAACAGCTTTACTGGAGAAACTCCTTCACTGACGGGTGGGTTTGTTTTGATTAGGCATTAGCGGCTGCAAGTTGGCAGGGATCAGAGCTGACAAGAACCAACGAATGCTGTCTGCAGCGGCGGTCGACCTATAGCATGGAGATGGAGCGGTACAGTCGGGGCTGTGTGCCGCTGTCAATGGCATCAGGTGAGGTGTCATGCCGTCAATGTTATTACTAAAATAACATGCGGTCCTGACACGGAGAACCTCGGAACTCAGCGTAAGTCTTCGGGGGTTCCAATACGAAGGGAACTCTGCTGCGTAAGTCTAAGGAAAGTCCTCCTCGTCATTACCGTGTATTCTGTTCTTCTTGTCTCAGTCGGTAAGTCGTCTGGATTCCCAATCATCTCAGAAGATAATGCAACAATCTCCATGCTAGGACCACCATCGCCAGACATAAGAAGTCACTTATCACGAGTCCGAGGCAATTCACGCACGGTGGTTGCAACAACGCGGCGGGCTACTTCGCAGTTGGTAAGTCGTCTGGTTTCCCCTATCATCTCAGAAGATAATGCAACGATGTCCATGCTAGCACCACCATCGCCAGACATGGCAAGCCGCTTATCAGGTCCGAGGCAATCCACGCACGGTGACTACAACAACACGGCGGGCTACTTAGCAGGTCCGAGGCAATTCATGCATGAAGGTTGGGAATGCGTTTGGGAGGATCAAGCCATCGCAATATGGATCGTTGTGTGGGTGGGGGTGACCGAGAGACGCAGCACCACTATTAAAAGCTCATCGACGATGTGGTTTTTTCATCCTGTTTTTCATTCCTTGCGCTCACGACGAGGTTACCTGCCCATGGCCGATCTCCCGGAAGTTTCCACTCAGTTCACTGAAGACGCCTTCGCCAAGCAAGACCACTACTGTGAACGGCCCAAATGCGGGGCATTGATACACCAGGGTGAACCTGAGTTTTACATCGCTACAATCGAACCTGGCCAACGTGGGCGCCGGGTTTGTTCTTCATGTAACCTTCATTATTTGCGTAAACCATCGACCACAGTTCGCAAGACGGGTATGTGGACTCCATTTTGGCCGTCATCATTACTAAGATTATGCACTCATGCGATCAGATGCTGCGCGACCTGCCAATCCTGCCAATACTGCTCCAGCTAATCATGTGCCACCCGACGCTCTCAGGATCCAGAAATCAGTCAATGCTGCACAGCGTGGATGTACGTTCTGCAGTTTGTGTTGTGTAATTTTACCTGAAACGAGTACTCAGCAGCCATAAATCCTCCCCGCGTTGTAGCCGTCTCGCGTGGCCCAGATGTGCCCATTCCCTCTGCATGGCACGCAGATCGCAGACCACCGCTGCCATCCCGGTTGGCCCTACCCGACTGTAGACCTCAGACAGCACGTGCAGGTGGATCGGCACACACGAGCGAACCAACAATGCCACCCCCTCGTCTTGGTTATACGTCGCAGCATTCCCGCTACACGCAAGAGTATGACCGGTGGGCCAGATGGACCTATGCCTCCCCACCGGCAGAAACCATTTCCCTCAAGATACTAGCGCACTACGAAGGTGGTCCAAGGCGCGGACGCAGCCAAACCACGGCATTTGGAGTGAGTGTCAACTTTCAAGGTGTTAACTCTGTTTCAAATCTCATTATTCTATACAGAATATATGCGAGGGGAAAAAGGATATTGACGCTCTCATCTCTGCCCATGATCTCGTCCCAATCGCACTCGACACGATCATCCCGAAAGTCAAGAGATTCTGTCCCTCTTTTCCATGGCGTTTCGACGAGTTTACAGTCCGCGATACCGACTGGGTGGATCTTGCGGAGCACCAGTCCCTGGTGCCGTTCTTTTATTCTCAGTGTCTCCAGCCTGCACGCAAGAACCCGAAGGCTATGTCATTTAAATCAAAGCAATTCACGTTATATGTAGTTGTGCCTGCGGCACAGTGGTTAGAGTTCGAAGCTTTCATGGAGAAAGAGAAGTCTGTGGATTCGACTGCTGAAGGTGCATCTGTGGCCAACGTTTCCAGCGACGAGGGTGATGGTGAACGGCTAACGGCTTCCTCGCACACCCGTTCGATGTTACCCTCAGTGACTTCCTCGCACACCCCTTCGACGTTACCCTCGGCTTCAACTTCCACTGGGGATTTGGCACATCGACCGTTTCACTCGCGAGTGGCTCAGACGACTTTCATGCCTGCACGTATAAGTTCGCAAATCGCACCGCATAATGATGAAGCCATGGCGGCCACGGATGCGCTCGTTGGAACAGCTGCAACAACCCCCGTAATGAAACGGACTGTCGTTAGTCCAACACCTGCTGCCACGTCACCACCAAGGAAGATACCCGCATTAATGGCTCCCTTCGTGTCTCCCAGCCGGGCCCATTTACGGGAGGCTTTGAAATCTGGCGGAAAGTCAGAGCTGGATGTCGACAATGGTAAGCACCTGAGTAACTGGTGTTGGTTGACACCACTAACAGTGACTGGTAGTTTTAACGCAGGCGTTTGAAACTATTCAATTCTATCCCATTCCCACACGACCGCTTGCTGAAATTCTGGAAAACCCCCAGTATCGTTCCTTCAATCTCGACCTCTCCGAAACCTACCCTGGTAGGTTGAGGGTGGATCAAAGTCCGAAGTCGTTTATTGGCATCGGTGGATTCAAAACTGCTCAATCCGGTCTGTTGATGCTTACCCCACCCTCTCCATCCGGCCTAGGTTCTAAAGTGCACGATAACGTTGTCGTAAAGCGTCCATTCCTCAGGCCTCCCACCCTAAACCCTTCCACCTCCAGTGCTGGGCCGCCTCCCGGAGGTTCGCGACGAATCATACGGTTCTCCTTGGGTGACGAACTACCTAAACTACACTGCGAAGCGAATACTCTGTACTGGGCTAAGGCCCTTCTTACAATGACGTACGACTTCATAGACAGCGCAATTTCGTCAGCGGCCTCCGTTCCACCTTTCAAGATACCTCGCCTGCGTTTTGTGGAAGCCGGGCTTGCAATGGCTCATTCACAGTTCACCAAAGGACTCGTCAAACCCAAGTTTGGTGGCACGGTGTGCGGCGTTTACTTACTGGAGGAAAAGATCGAGGGTGGTAGTGCAACATTTACTAAGTATATTCACAACATGGACTGCAGGCCCTCGTTATCTGTGCACGAGGACGGATACGACATTGCTGAATTTCTTGCTTTTACTCAACACGTCCAGTATTCCAAAACCGGAGGTCTTGTATTCATTTCCGACTATCAGGGTAAGTCAAATGAGTTGGATGTCGTACACGCTCACTAACCCCCATCGCAGGGAGCCGCACGCTACTCACGGATCCTCAAATCCTTACGGACCCGTTTGTCCCTTCACACCCTCGCCGTTTCCAGTGCTGATGATTCGGACAGCTCCGTCGGCGATGGCTCAGACGTTTTCAGCGAAGGGAATGTCGAGTCGACTGTTGCTTCTTTCGAGAAGAATCACGAATGTAATCGGTTCTGCAGCTGGCCAGGCTTTGGCCTGAAGGAGCTTGGGGCCGCAGTAACAGGTGTTCGTGAATCTCCAAAACCGTGAACTACATTTGTGTTGCTTTCTGCGTTCTTCGTCCGTTATATCCGCTTGCGACTTCCTTGTGGTTTTAGCAATACTCCTGTAAAGTATCGTAGTCTGTGTACAACGCTCGAATGAATACCGCGACTATAAAATGTGATCATTGGCCGAGCTCGTATACTTATTACTCAGGAAACCCAGGAACATGGATGGTCCAGTGGCTACCCATAAGTGTTGGGTTGTTATTGGTGGCGAAAATCCTGGTATATACCCCAAATGGTAGAGTGCCCACTACATTGGTGCGCTCACACGTCTCACCCGTCACAGTCCCGCTATGCGCTGTGGACGTTCGTCTCCACCACTCCCGATTGCAATTCAATGCTTGTCATTGACCGAGGCGAAGATGGTAAACGATCGCTTGCAGCCCATCTTGCAGCAGGCTCCCAGCAATCCGCACACGAGTGACCTTATAAAAATTCTTGGCCAATCCGAAGTGGTGCACCAATTGTTCTCAAACCGAACCGGTAACTTTTATCCGGTTGTCGTTGGTCAACCAGCAGGCATCCATCGTACGAAGTGCGTGACAATAGTTCTTGTACCTGACTTTATATTGATGTGTGTGGTGCCTTTGCAGGGAATCAGCACTGAGCTCGCTTCAAGGTTTCGCCTTTCCATGCTGGCAGGAGATGCCGACATTTTGGGATGCCCTAGCATTCATGATTGTCAAGGGTATCAAGGAACTTTTACCGCATGCTCCCAATGACGAAGGTAGCAGCATTTTATTTGTAACTGGTCTGTCTGACACCGAGTTAGGTGCTACCCGCACATTGGAATCTATACAACCTGTGCCAACATCGGCGGTTGATGACCCCTCAATTCTTGTTCCGACATCAAAAAGTGAGGGAACTCCAACTCCCGTCGTGAATAACCCCTCCTGCAGTGCTGTGGGTGAGGACCTTTCTGTTTAACCAGCGAGTGCTTCTGCTTATATAGTACAGATTGTAGCCCTAGCATCTCCAACCACTGCCCTATTGTCTACACGCACGTGCGCAACTTGCATGGTGTCATAGAAAGCCGGCTCTATGCGTCCGAGTGGAATTCCCCTCCCGAGTCCGCTGCTGAGGCTCTGGGCGTCCATGCAATGAAGTATTTGGAAGCCCATGGCTATATTGAGTCTGCCGTTGCTAATATCGTGGTAGTATATTTAACCTCGCACACGGAACTGGAATTCGCGCTCTCAATGGCGAGGAATGGCCTCCCGCTTGCAGAAAGTTTTTTTTTGTGGTATTTGTTTCATCTCTAGTAACGCACCCCGTCTCTTTCTAGTTACTCAAAGTGTTGTTCGTCGAATCATGAAATAAAGGCAACTGTGTTACCGCGCTATGGTACTACTGTGCCTGACAAGCTACTGCACTACCGTTTGACCGTGTGATGAACTACCGCGATACCGTACTACTGCGTGACGAACTACTGCACTACGGTTTGACCGCGTGACGAACGACCGTACTACCGCGTGACGAACTACCGTACTACCGCGTGACGAACGACTTTACTACCGACGTACCGTGTTACCGCGTGACGAACGACCGTACTACCGCGTGACGAACGACCGCACTACCGTACTACGGAGTGTCCGGTGTCCGTCTTACAAACATGCCAACATACCGCCGAAAAACTTGCCGTTTTAGGACGTGCCGAAGCGCGATTGTCCGGCTTTCCATAACTCCCTGCATATTTCAACTTCGCACCTCGACCCCCGTCCCCCCCGTCACAGACACCTCGGGGCCACCGCCAGTTGAATCGACTCCGACATCAAAACATCGGGCTACGGAGTCGGTGGACTGGTTTAACGGGCTGGCCGCTGCCCATGTGGGCTAGTCACATTGGACCAACTACCTGGGACCGTGGAAGATGAACCCGCTATCAAGGTATCGGAGCACGGAGACCCTCACCCTATCGCAGATGTTGATACATCGATGAGTGAGTGTGTGCACGCCAGTTACAGGTGATCCTAATCGTGTCATAGATCTAAGAACCTGCTCATTATATCCTTCCGAGACTCAGAGGACCGAAGACGCAGGTACGTGCGTAGTCTCTCTAAAACCGAGGACGTTTACTGATGCATTGGGGGACAGCTTTAGTGAAAATGTGGTAATCGACGCGTATACTTCCGAGTCTGGCAGTGGCAGTGACTGGTGGTATGGGACGACCATCAATGATGGGAGATCGGCCTTTTCCCGCAGACCTTTGTACAAGTAGTCGACCTAGCTGTGTGCGGGATTTACTTTCATGGACTTCACACTTACACGGCATCTCGTTCAAAGCCACTGCCCTCCTCTCATGCGAGGGCTCGAGTCCTGAAGAGCGTTCGCTTACCGTGGGTAACGCTCTTACCATAGTCGACCTTTTGGAATCCGACTGGGGGAGAGCCCAGTGGGACGGTGTCGTCTACGCCATGCCAGACGTGGGGGTGTCAGAAGGGTAAGTTGCATTGTGTTTGCACAAAACGATCCCTTGAGTTCCTTCTCTTCCGCTGGGATGGATGTAGACTGAAATTGTCCTTTTCTTTTTTCTCTTCTTTGTCGCATACACGCATCGTTGCTTGTGTGATACCTTTCACCCCGTGTGTCGACCAATTTCAATACCCACTGAGATTCCACATTTTCGACCCGCGGACCACTCTCGTGGTGGCTATGATTGGTGCGGTTATATGCAGATCAACTCAGCAGCATAATCGGTAGCTAACGGTGTGAGTTGCGACCGGACGGTGGCGAGGGGACAACGGGTCGACAGCACGCCTCAACCGTGAGGTGTAATGATGCTCACGGCACTCCCAACTTAGTCCGGAGTTGTCCGCTCAACCACAGGTTAGGTCGTTTATTTCTTGGTGGTCTGCCTCTTCACGGTGGCTATTCCCTCATAGTGCCTCCGGGAGGACCTCTCTGCCAGGAATCTTGACTCATCTAGTTACCTCCTAGTGGCGAGTGCGTCCCTCATCCTCTCGTAGAAACATAATTCATTGACAATGAACGATTCGCAGTGCAGCGTTTAACTCGGTACCTGCTTCTCATCCGGCGAATTCTACAATACGCCTACCCACCCACTCCAACCCCTGATCTGTCTCTCTGGCATGTGCAGAGCGGATATTGGAAGAGATGAACGAGACGATACCAGACTGGGGGAGTCGGGAGAGGCTTGGTGAGGTGAGCGAGGAGCTAAGGATAGGCAAGGAGTGAGTGTCACGTCTGCTCGTTCTGTTTGGTGCCGTCACCGTATTAACATAAAACATCATTGACAGCCTTTTTTTTCGTTTTGGTCTGCTTTCTAGCCGTCCCACCTCAGTCCTCGAAAACTCGTCAAGGAAGGTGTACTGGTGAAAGCAAAGAGCGGGCATAAGCTACGTGTCCTACTCTGCAGCGATATCCTCCTACTTCTCAACGAGAGCGGGGGTGGAGGTTATATCGTGGGGCAAGTTCCCGACATTGTGACCTCCACCTGTTCGTCATCACTTCTAGCCCCTTCCTGTTCACGAACTGGAAATCCACACTTCGCGAAGGCGTGCCCGTTCCGAGGATGCCCACATACGGATCCACCGTGCCTACCCGCGGGGGGGGGGGGGGGGGGAGACCCTCGTCCTCCGTGCTCCGAGCGTTCGTGAAGCACATGCATGGACAGAAGTAATAGTATCGGTGGCTGCAAAGGCGAAAGGGGGGATCAGGGTTGCGGCCAGTGGTTTGCAGGATACGAAGGTAGGGTTCGGTCCTACCGCTATTGATGTGGGGATGGGGCATGTCGCCACTCGCCAGTGGGGGATTTCCTCGTGCAAGTGCATGTGTTTGCAATGGGTGTCTCGGGGTGACTGCTGCGGGCTGATCTGCTCTGACCGGACTTATTGTGGAGTAATGGGATATATGGACTTGCTATCGATCGGGGTTTATAATCCTCGTGTGGTCGTTTCTTGGGGCGAACTTGTATATTTAATTTTCTGGTTCCCACTTACCAGTTTGTAGTAGTTCAGGCGATAAGGCCGGGGCTGCCTTTTACATTTCGAGCTTCTAGTACGCTGGTGTGATCGACATATTTGTCGATGTTACGATTAACGCTCTGGTTCGAATTCCTTCCTTCTAGTGCCAACCAACTGTGCATGCACGGGACACGTATCATGACACGACATATCGCATCTACGGGTGTCAACATGGGTTCTTCACACCCGCACCTTCGATTAACGCTTGAACAACACTCCGCTGCTCGTGAATGAGTCAGATGAGAGTGTCTATACCAAGCACGCTTTGTGACGGGTCCTTATCAGGCACGAGTCGCGTGTGTGCAAAGTCGATTAAGGAGAGTCAAAACGGGCGAGGATCATCGTCTTCAGACTCTTCGTCTCCGCCCTCGTTTGTCGTTCCCTTCAAATGACTCGGCGACGGGGCTCACCGCCACGACGTCGTCAACGATAAGGTGGCCGTTTTCATCTATTTCGACTGTTATTGTCCCTTCGTCTTCACCTTCGCCCTCGGCGGCCTTGTCGTTCAATATAGAAGCGTCCTCCGGTGTCCACGCACCCCTTTCTGCACTTGCCTAGTCACCTTCATATATGGTGAGGATGCTCCCACCCACGATGCGTACTTCTGCTGTGGCAAGTGCCACTCAAGTGATTCGGGTAGGCGCGTGAGCACAACGAGAAGGTGGGATGTCACAGGGCGCGGTTACAACATCGCCTGACGGGGTACGCTTGATCGCAGCTGGGATGGAGGAGGCATGCAAAACGGGGGGACTGGGATGCGGAAGGGAAAGAACCGCGCGATGCTATCTGGGAGTTGTTCCGGTTTGATTTTCTTACCGTATTTTTTTCGGAGTAAGTCACTTGCGATATCTAGACAATTTCGTGAGCACAGACATAGACCTCAACGAGATGCATACCTGGAATCCCGTCAGACGCACGCCTGCGCTCCTTTTGCCGGCGGAGCGTCCTCATCATAGAGTACGGTTCCTAGCTTGACATCGAGAGTGCATGGCTTGCGGAATCCACACGTAAGAATTTCGAGGACGATCGTAGTCGTCGTTCCGTGGGCTTGTAACGAAGGCAGGTGGAGCATGCGCTGCAGTCATATCAAGTAAATTTTCTACGAGGTGGTGGCCAAGCGACAACACGCCTAGAAATTACGGGATCCATGACAAAAGCGGATTCAATCCTGACACAGTCGCGGTGGCGGCGTCGATGTCTAGCGGTACGCCATCGCGGATGAGCCGATAGAATCCCAGTTCTCTAGGGAGGGACGGTTGGAGGAGTAACGAGCCTTCCTTCATTGTCTGTACGCCGGCATGCCCATCGACCTATGAGGAGAGCGGAGCTATGGGCGGAAGGGTATGGGAGCAACGTGTGGTGACGATGACCGTGCTGTCGACATCGAGTCCATTGTCATCGTCGGTGTGGGGAGAGAGAGAAATCAGACAACAAATCCAAGAAATCTGATATGCGTGCAGTCGTAGTAGCCGTTGACCCGTGGTACACAGCAGGATTCACCGTCGATGAGTGTCCTCAGTTGCTGCTCGCATTTCATGTAATGAGACCGGGTCCTTGTCCGCCTTCATGTAGTACCAGGCAGCAGTTGCAATCTGCCTTTGCTTTGCTGTCCGTCCAGACTAACTGCGTTGTCTGACCGAATATCAGCTTGACCCAGTGCGCAATCGACGAGCGACGAGCAAACTGTTCAGTGTGGAGTTTCATGTACTCGATCTTACCAATGAACCGAACTTGAAGCTTGACCGCTCACAAATGTGTCTTTAGTCTTAGCCTGCTTGAAATTCAGCGGGGGGGCACACGATGGCGATCGTTTAAAACGAGCTTCGCAGGGGTTCGTTTTCTAATCAGATTGGTCTGTGCACTAGCCTTGTGGTGGGAACGTGCCCCGGCGCTTACGGTGACTTCAGTGTTTTCACTCTCAATCTCGAATCCAAGCTACGAGCCCCCACTCGAAATACGAATCTCCCAATGGCCCGCAAGCAGGTGAAAAGGTGTCGTTTCTTCGGTTCCCGAACTTCACGCAGCGCTACATCTAACCTTCCCCCGGTACGTCATATTTTTGTATCTTACACGCTGTAGTATTTATCAATCAGTCTCAGGGAGACTCACAAGGGCCATCTCAACCTTCTGCCGACGACCCCTTGACTAAAACGCCGGATAATACTGATCGGAAGTTGCTGTCCGGGTTGGGGCACCTCTTCCATCGGTCGAACAACACGAGATCGGACCCTCTCGCGACAGAGACCACTGACAACAGTATTGGCGGTCAAGTCAAGGCTGCCCAGCAGGCAATGGATGACATGAATTCCATCCCCCAGGCTCTCCAAACAACCGTCGGTCTGGTTGGACAGGCTGATGCCGCGGTGACGAGCATTGAAAGCATCGAGGCGATCCTTCGTCCTCTCAAATTGTTCAACTCCTTCGTAACCGGTTTATCTAATGTAAACACTTCAAGTTTCCGTCGCTTGCATGGTCTGATGGAGGACCGCAGGTTCACCCATACGTCCAGTTTACGCTTGGGATTCTGGCTGCGGCTTCTCAAGTACGTGGCATTCCGTCTCGTGTGCCGCCCACCCATTTGGTCCCCAACAGTTGCTCATCGATCAAGCCAACCTAGACAACGAGGTGTTCGGCCTCCTGAATACTGTCAAAGATCTCTACGAGTTTCTTATGGAAAAGGATACGTTGGAGAATATCGATAGCAGGAAAGAGACACTGCGCAAAATTTCACAAGAGATGAGTGCTGCAGCGCTGTTCGTCGTAAAATATTGCAAAAAACAGAACTTCCGTATGTGTCATGGCTACGGGCATCTGTTGTACTTCACTGCTCTGACGTATTACGTTTCAGTGGTACGAATCGGGGACCGCCTAGTTTCCGACCCGCAGGCCGTTGCCCGAGGCCACATTAAGAATCTGGGCGACCTAATGCAACAATACCGAGATCGCACCATGCGGGACATACAGATTAACACGTTCCGCGTGCTTGAAGACATGCACCATGTGCGTGAAGACTTGAACCTGGAGGGCATGGCTTACGCCGACGGTGCGGGCCTTAACACGACCAAGAAATGCCTCGACGGTACGAGGAGAGAAATTTTGAAGGATATCACCCATTGGATTACCAGTCGTGACGTGAATGCCCCTCGCGTTTTGTGGCTCCACGGACAGGCCGGAAGAGGAAAATCCGCCATTGCTCATACCGTCGGATCATTGATCCAGGATATTGGAGCGCCTGGGGCCTGTTTCTGCTTCGCGCGTGACAGGCAGAGTGAACGGCGGGAGGAAAAGGTTTTGACTACCATTGCCCGTGACCTGGCGGATCGTGACCCTGCATTTCGACGAGCATTGTCGGATATAGTGTCAAATAACCTCGCGCTGAAGACCACACGCGATGTGGTGCAGCAGTGGCAACGATTCATTGTGGAGCCTCTGTCGAAGATCAGTGAAGAGATCGTTGGGAATGTGGTTGTGATCATCGATGCCTTGGACGAAAGTGGGCAGGACAAATCGAGGGCACATATCCTAGGCCTTCTGACATCTGCGGACGCTGTGGAGTTACCGAAAAATTTTCGAATTCTTATGACGTCCAGACCATTGCCCGACATCGTGCGTGCCATGGCAGCTGCACCCCATGTGAAGGCCACCTCGTTGGATGACATCCCCTGGGAGTTGGTGGAACGGGATATCAGGCTATTCGTTTCCAAGGGACTCGAGGGACTTCCCGGCATTGGAGTGGAAGAGGTCCAGAATATTGTCAACAAATCTGATGGACTGTTCGAATGGGCTCGTGTGGCCTGTGAGTTCATCAGGCCGAGTAAAGCTGGAGCGACTCCGAAAGAACACTACGATGATCTGATGGCTCTCGAGGCCGAAGAAGGTAGAACGCTCTTGGACACGACTTACCTGACGATCCTGGAGGATGGGATACCACGGACGGGAACGGCTATCAAACGATATCGCTCTGTGATGTGCCAAGTTGTGATGATGCTCGAACCTTTGCCTATGGCGGCGTTGAACTGTATGCGAGAAAAATATCCAAACGAGCAGGATCACTATGACATCAATCTCATCCTCGAGTTCATGTCACCAGTGCTTGGTGGGGTTGTGGACCGTTCCTCCCCTATACGGCCTCTCCATGCTTCCTTCTATGACTTTGTGATGGATCCATCACGGAGTGGTGTCTATTCCATTGACATATCTGTATCTGATGCAAAAGACTTGGCCTATGCCACATTCCAGATTCTCCGTGATAACCTTCAGTTCAACATCTGTGGATTGGAAAGTTCATACCTGGCTAATGTGGAGGTCCCTGATTTGCAAGAAAGAATTAAGAAGAAAATTCCACACCACCTCTCCTACTCTTGCCAATTTTGGGGCCAGCATCTGGAGAAGACTGGAGTTGACTTGGTGCTTGCAGGGTGGGTGAGGGATATTGTTGGAAGTGAGAAACTTCTATTTTGGATGGAGATACTGAGCTTGCTTGGGAAGGTGAGCAAGGGGTTGAGTGTGCTTTCCTCTGTCAGAAGATGGCTGTTGGTGGGTAATGGATGCACTTCTGCATTTGATGGTACCTGACATGAAATAGAAAGGGAACAGTGACTTTGGGGATACCTTAACATTGGCTGAAGATGGAATCAAATTCATTGAGAACTTCATCAGCTTGATGTTACACAGCACTCCACACCTTTATGTCTCTGCACTGCCCTTTGTTCCTTCAAACACATTGCTCTCATCAGTGGTCATGCCCAAGCTGCATTGTTCAGCTAGAATCCATGTAGGTGGGTTGAAGGCTTGGCCACTTGTACAACTTCTGCTGCAGGGCCATACTAGGTTTGTCACTTCAGTTGGATTCTCCCCTGATGGGAAGAGGATTATCTCAGGCTCAGAGGACAAGACTGTGAGGGTGTGGGATGTTGAGGGAGGTGTGCAGATTGGCAGCCCTCTTCAGGGCCATACTTCACAAGTCTCTTCAGTTGGATTCTCCCCTGATGGGAAGAGGATTGTCTCAGGCTCAGAGGACAAGACTGTGAGGGTGTGGGATGTTGAGGGTGGTGTGCAGATTGGCAGCCCTCTTGAGGGCCATACTCAGTGTGTCACTTCAGTTGGATTCTCCCCTGATGGGAAGAGGATTGTCTCAGGCTCAGAGGACAAGACTGTGAGGGTGTGGGATGTTGAGGGAGGTGTGTGGGTTGGCAGCCTTCTTGAGGGCCATACTCAGTGTGTCACTTCAGTTGGATTCTCTGCTGATGGGAAGAAGATTGTCTCAGGCTCAGAGGACAACACTGTGAGGGTGTGGGATGTTGAGGGGGGTATCCAGATTAGCAGCCTTCTTCAGGGCCATACATCTTTGGTCACTTCAGTTGGATTCTCCCCTGATGGGAAGAGGATTGTCTCAGGCTCAAGCAACAACACCATGTGGGTGTGGGATGTTGAGGGAGGTGTGCAGATTGGCAGCCCTCTTCAGGGCCATACTGGGGATGTCACTTCAGTTGGATTCTCCCCTGATGGGAAGAGGATTGTGTCAGGCTCTTTGGACAAGACTGTGAGGGTGTGGGATGTTGAGGGAGGTGTGCAGATTGGCAGCCCTCTTCAGGGCCATACATCTTGGGTCACTTCAGTTGGATTCTCCCCTGATGGGAAGAGAATTATCTCAGGCTCTTGGGACAAGACTGTGAGGGTGTGGGATGTTGAGGGAGGTGTGCAGATTGGCAGCCCTCTTCAGGGCCATACTAGGGATCTCACTTCAGTTGGATTCTCCCCTGATGGAAAGAGGATTGTGTCAGGCTCAGAGGATGAGACTGTGAGGGTGTGGGATGTTGAGGGAGGTGTGCAGATTGGCAGCCCTCTTCAGGGCCATACTAGGGATGTCACTTCAGTTGGATTCTCTCCTGATGGGAAGAGGATTGTCTCAGGCTCAAAGGACAAGACTGTGAGGGTGTGGGATGTTGAGGAAGGTGTGCAGATTGGCAGCCCTCTTCAGGGCCACATTTGGTATGTCACTTCAGTTGGATTCTCCCCTGATGGGAACAGGATTGTGTCAGGCTCTTGGGATAACACTGTGAGGGTGTGGGATGTTGAGGGAGGTGTGCAGATTGGCAGCCCTCTTCAGGGCCATACTGGGGATGTCACTTCAGTTGGATTCTCTCCTGATGGGAAGAGGATTGTCTCAGGCTCTTTGGACAAGACTGTGAGGGTGTGGGATGTTGAGGGAGGTGTGCAGATTGGCAGCCCTCTTCAGGGCCATACTAGGGATGTTACTTCAGTTGGATTCTCCCGTGATGGAAAGAGGATTGTGTCAGGCTCAAAGGACGAGACTGTGAGGGTGTGGGATGTTGAGGGAGGTGTGCAGATTGGCAGCCCTCTTCAGGGCCATACTGGGGATGTCACTTCAGTTGGATTCTCCCCTGATGGGAAGAGAATTATCTCAGGCTCAAGGGACAGCACTGTGAGGGTGTGGGATGTTGAGGGAGGTGTGCAGATTGGCAGCCCTCTTGAGGGCCATACTCAGAGTGTCACTTCAGTTGGATTCTCCCCTGATGGGAAGAGGATTGTCTCAGGCTCTTGGGACAACACTGTGAGGGTGTGGGATGTTGATGGAGCTCTTCAGGGCCATACTGGGGGTGTCACTTCAGCTGCATCCTCCTGTGATGCAGAAAAGATTGCTTCTGCCTCTCAGGACAGAAATGTGGGCACCTGGGCTTCTCCAAGCTATCAGGATGGGATTACCCAGGAATTGGACTTGGTTGCATCCACTTCCTACAATGGATTTGCCACATCTAACCCTGCAGATGGTAAGTAATGTCCCTTATTTTCTTTGGTGATTTCATCCAGAACCTCTGTAGGTGTCAAGGGATATCACATTTGCTTTTCCGCACACCCCTCACATGCTCTTCCTAACAGTGACCAGCTAGTTCATGGGGTTGGGCTGAATGATTCTATGTTGATGCAACCTGCTAAGTTGCAACCTGATGGTTGGATCAGAGGTCCCAGGGGAGAATTACTGCTTTGGATCCCACCAGCATTAAGGAACCCATTTTACTCAATATGGACCACACGAGTCATTCCTAGAGGTTGTGTGGAGCTGGACTTGAGTCAGATGGTCCATGGAAGGGAATGGTGGAAATGTTTCAAGACAGCTGACTGACTTCAATACATGCTTTACTAGACATGTAATGCAAGTGAGAGGCACATGTGCAGTGTTTGTTCATACCCAGTGGAAACTCATGATATGCATACATAACTACCCATAGTGATACATATGTATAATGGTATGTATATAGTGACAATGACTAGTAGAATTCTCTCTGTGAAGATACATCAATTCTACTTATTGAATGGTTTCTGGACCACATTTGTTCATACAATGCAGTCAATTCAATCCATACAAGCCACATGGCAGGGACACTACCTGGTTTGCCTCAGGTTACACCACGGCTTGTGGGAATTCCAAGGATGCCTGGGAGCCAGCCCAAGTCCTTGTGGTGTAGGGACTTGCATGTTAGTCCAACCACTTAAGTGCCAAGTTGATTTACTAGCCACCGGCGGCACTTCCCGAGTTTGTTTATGCCATGATGATGTCACGTATTTATGTACACTGGAATTAGGGTAGAGCATGTCAATCATATGAGACGAGCCTTTGTCGAGTACATAGCCGGATGGACTCGTAGATAGTGCAGCAGGAGGTCGGATGTATCTAAATGCAGGCAAGTTGGGTGCGCGAGGCCCCTCTCCTCCCCATAGGGGAACCCAAAGAGAATACACGAGGGCAGTGATCAATCTGTCCACTTCGAGAGGTGCCACTGGTCACAACATCTTGACACACAATGTAGACCAGACCTTTCCTACTATCAGACTCCGCCATCATGTTGAAGTGCATGCCGGCACGGGTCAGTTTGCCTGGTAACCTCATCAGCAAATTCGCACTTTATTTTTTTTTGCTTTTGCAACTTTTCCGAGTAAAAAAGTAAAAAAAGCTGCTGCTTTTAAAAGTATTGTCAGCACTTTAAATAGTAGATCTATTGCTCGACAAAGCATAAAAAGCATTACTTTCAGTGCTTTTCTTACTTTTTGTCACACTCGCTTTTCTTTAGAAAGTATTAAAAGACGTTTATTAATGCCAGTAAGTAGGCACATTCCGGGACATCGAAAAAAAAAAACACAGGAAGCGTAGTTTGAAACGAGACGAGTAGTACAGCGAAAAAAAGGTTATGCTTGCGCTCGTGTAGTAGATGTCGTGCGGCCGTCAAGTTGAATTCCTCTCTGCAGATACGTCAGGACAGTGAATAAGTGAGACTAACGACTTACACATCAATGCACGTGCATCAATGTCCCCCTCAAGCGATTCCTCGATCTGGTCATCCACACTGGAGTTTCCGTCCGAATCATCTTGAAGAATGGCATAGGCCATTCTAACAATGCCCTGAAGGACATGAGACTCGCGATTTGCAATGGACCGGAAATAGCTCAAAGTTGCAGAGCCCCAGTTTTGCTCTGAGAAACTGTGTTCGGCATTCGCTGGTCTCCCACTTGACTTGTGCTTGCGGTTACCCTTCAGTAAATTCGTGCTCCCCTGGCCTTTCTCTGTCGCCTCAATGGAAACGGACTTGGACTTCGTAAGTTTGATGGCGCGCTCCATCTGCATATCATACATATGTAGTGTTTAGTAGAAGGCAAAGTTAGTGTGATAACGATGACTTACTGCAGTGACACATAACGCAATCGCGCCCCTCGCCCTGTATTGCTTATGGGAAAGGTGAAGTGCTGGGACGTCAACACTTCCTGCACAACTACGAAGGTGTGCGTTGGCAAGGAGCTGGAGGATGAATGCCCCATGAAAGGCCTTATCCGGATTAGAAGAATCTAAATCTTCATATGCGAAGGCACGTTTGTGGAGGAGGGCTTTGCACGTCTGCTCGACATCTGTATTTGGGTCGCTGGCGAAGTAACAATCTAAGAGAGCAATAGCTGTGGAGCCCAAGGAGTGGCACCACCCGGAAAGGCGTTGACTTGCCTACGGAATACATGAGAACGGTATCGCAGAGAGTAGGATGACTTACGACGCTAAAGATGGGGGTATTCGGGCGAACGTCATCCAGAGCCGCAAAAGTTGGGTACACGACTTTGATGATTTCCCTCAATGCATGGACAATGTTATCCTCAGGAATGGACCAGATATTCGGTTGGTCTCCGACCCAAAGGAGAAGGGTTGGCAAAAAAACCTTCGCCCACTTCCTCCCCTTCAAAAAAAGCGGAGGGAGATCGCTGTTGGTAAATCGAGAGCCAGAGCTACTGGTCCGCGCAGTCTCTGACTCGGGGAGATCACTGGTGGGCACAGAGTCAGATGCTACCGATGGTGTGATGGACGACCTCGACTTCTGGACCCGATGGCTTATGGAATGGCACTTGAGCCCGATTACCTTGGGAGGCCTGTGAGGCTCGTCAACGTCGATGGCACGGACAAATGTCTATATACGAGTCAGTGCAACAGTGCGAGATAACATGGTAATAGACCAACCTTGCTCGTCACTCGGTGTGCTCGAGCTATCTCCACTCCCTCCTCATTTGCTTCATCGATTGCAGTGCCGACCTCGGGGGTGTGCTCGCTATCATCTCCTTCTGAATTGTCCCGCTTCCGTTTCAAGTTGATCGCTGCAGGCATAGGCGCATCGGCACACTGGGTGTCAGACATAGAAGCTGTTTCCACGTCGTTATATTTGTTATCGACAATGACTGCGGTCTGATCCTAGTGAACAGGGTGAACTTGAGTTGCATGATAATGACGACGGTCGGTAATAAATCACCTACCTGGGCTATTGGACTTGTGCTCTGAGATCTCGCCTCATGCTCTTCATAGTCTTGGCCTTCACTTGGAGTTGGAGGATCGAGGTCGGAGAGGCCCCACTGCCTCTTTGGGGTCTTGGACAGCGGGGTCCTGCAGCGAGGATAAGTATAGTCATGGGGAAGTGCAGCATATGGACTCTGTCGCTTCTTGGACGTAGCGGACAACACGACTTCATTCCAATTCTTGTAACGCTTATAATCCGAAGACTATACTCGGTTACTCCAAGAACTGAGACGTGTAGAGGATGAGGGAACTGAGTTAAAGTGACGATGCACAAATGAACTCGATTGGAGTGTCTACGACAAGAGAGACGGTATTTATACTAACTAGAGTGTTTGTACCGTGGAACGTCGTAGAACAAACCAAACAAAGAGAGATAAACGCCATTGGCTGCAGCGCTCCACGCTGAGTCAATGCGGCTACGCTGACGAAGCAGCTGACTAAGTAAAGTGTCTATGAGCGCGTCTAAGTAACCCTAACCAGAGAGTGGATAAATAAGGTAAACTACGCTAAGACTACGCTACAACTAGTAGTGAAAAAGTACGGGCCGTTACAATTCTTGACTCGACCTTCTATGCCACTCTTCTCATCGTCGCTGAAAATGGTTTTCAAGTTGACGAAGTGTAGAGTCGATTCGGTCAGTAGCAACATTTGACAGTAAGAGTGAGAGAACGCACGTGTTGGTGGCATTTTTTCCCGCTGCCTGCACATGTGCTGATGGCGTGGCAGTGCTGTGCATGTTGCGGGATTCCTCGGCTGCGCCTCTCAGATTCAGCATGGTCTCCTCCCTCCTCAAGGGCCTGCGGCCAGTGATGACTGCCTGTCCAGGTTCGATGCCTATGAGGACACATTGTAAGTATATTCGCAAAAATTATCAATCCAAATTCAAACTGATTTTACTCTTTGCAGTGCCCCACGCAGTTTCTCTTCTGACTTGTGTACAGGTTTGCTCAATCGCACTCCTCAACTTCAAGATGGTCTTCTCTCTTGCCTTTGGACCGATGTCCAAATGTTCTTTGTTGATTTCTATAACGATAGACGGTAAGCATATTCCAAAAAATTCACTGGAGCAGATTTCATCAGATTTTTACCCTTCGCAGTGACTGAATTGGTTTCCGCGTCGACGTCGCCCTTGCTCTGGTCAGCAGCTGTTGGCATTCATGTAATGTAAGTCTTCAAACTTTTGAAACAGGATTGTGTATTGACTTACACCATGGGCGTGGTTTTGGCTTGACCGCCTTCTCTGACCTCATGCCATCCTGCGCCTGTCTGGCAGCCATGGCACTTTCCATCGCACCCACACGTTCATATGCTTTCTGAGCATCGGCCAGCTCAGCATCTTTGGTCCGTTGAAGAGCCTCATCGTCAGCTTGTTTCTGTTCAGAGGTGCGTCTTTGGATCTGCGAGTCGAGTACGATTCGACCCGGGTGTAGGTTTGCATTGCTTCGACGAGGCCGTTGAGACATTGGAGATGGAGCTGCTAAGGAGGGAGCGGGGTGAAAATTGTTCAAGGAAAAAATGTGCGTGTTATATCATGAATTTTTGGGCCTTGAAATGACCCTTTCAACCACTGTCATACTAGCGCGAACTTTGTTTTTTTTTTCAGCCTCTGTTCGTAAGCTGCTCCCTGAAACCCGTGCTTTCCTACCTGTATCATATTCTATGCACGCTCGGCCTATGGTCGGGCTCTCTCGCTATGTTTGCAAGCAATGCAAGCGCTCGTTTCGCAATCGCTCCGGCCTCACGCAACATACCCACGCAAGGCATCCACGCTTCTCGACCATCTCCACGCCCACTGATAACTCGGGTGTCGGTGACCCTCTTGCAGAAGTGGGCGATGATGCTGCAGCCGATTTCCCTCACCCCGAGCCCGGATTGGATGCGGAAACAGACGACAATATCCACGCAGTTTTCATTGGGCCAGGTGACAGCTGTTGAACACGCGCCTAATCAGTGCAGCGTGGGAAGTAGTTACTACATAGGTAGAACAACACTTAGTCCAAATACGGTAGACAATAGCTACGACTATTTAGGTAGTTGTCACACGTCACGTCACACTCACCCTGTAGTATATAAAGGCAGCCTATGGCGCCCTAAATCACAATCGCTTTTGCCCTCTTACTTCGTCTCAACTCGTTATTACTCAAACCTAAGGTGAGTCCAGTGGAGCTGGCCTCTGTGCCATGCACCGTTGCTCAACAGGTTATGAGCCCCGATGAGCAGCCCTCTCCAGCGCCATTCTTGGCAGCGTTGAGGAGCACTCTGGCTCGCCTTAGTGGCGCCTTCATTGGCTGCCTCGTTGAGAACGTTGAGCGCCTTCATGGCTGCTCATTGGCAATGGTCTTCAGCTGAACGTCTCGTTCGCTGGGCCAAGTTTTTCACTCTTTGTCGTCGCACCTCACATGTAACGCTTATAATCACAAGGACTATACTCGGTTACTCCTTGACTGATAGAGAGTAGAGGACTTGGAAAGAGTTAATGCGACAGTGCACAAATGAACTCGATTGGAGTGTCTACGACAAGAGAGACGGTATTTATACTACTACGAGTGTTTGTACCGAGGAACGTCATAGAACAAACCAAACAAGCGAGAGATAAACGCTATTGGCTGCAGCGTTCCACGCTGAGTCAATGCGGCTACGCTGATGAATCAGCTGACTAAGTAAAGCGTCTATGGGCGCGTCTAAGTAACCCTAACCAGAGAGTGGGTAAATAAGGTAAACTACGCTAAGACTACGCTACAACTAGTAGTGAAAAAGTACGGGCCGTTACACTATCCCCTCCTATGGTTCGACTTCCAGGCGAGACCAGATAGGCTGCACAGCAGTCAAAGGGTCGGGTACAGCAGAGAAAAAGAGACCTTCGGTCGAGAGCAAGCGAAGTTTCCGAGGGGCACCGGGGTGGAGTTTGTAAAAATCGTCTATCGCCTCCTGGGCGTTCTTAAGAGCGGATCTAGGCTCCCAAGTGCGATCTTCCTCTGGGTATCCCCTCCAATGCACGAGAAATTGAAGATTACCACGCTTCAAGCGGGAATCAACTATCTTCTCAACTTCATACTTGACATCTCCTTCATCCGTAACCCGTTGTGGGCCGGGCCGAGTAACCGGTTGCCCATCAAGAGCACCGAGATAAGGTTTCACCCGTGAAACGTTCACTACCGGGTGTATGCGCATCGAGCGCGGTAACTTTAACTTAACGGCGTTGGGTAAAACGTCCGAGACCTCGTACGGGCCTATCCACTTTTCGGTCAACTTTCGGCTCTGCCGATCTTTCAGCGATAAATGGTCGGTAGCCAGCCAAACCTGCGAGCCTACGGTGTAAGCAGGGGAAGGGGATCGTCACTTATCTGCCTGAGTTTTCTGACGAGTCCTAGCTTTTCCCAAACTTTCGCGCACTTCCTGGAACACCTGGAACCAGTCTTTAGCGGTCTCCTCCGCTGCTTCTACCTTAGAAGTCGTCGGCTCGACGCCCATTCGTGGTGTATATGAACGAGTAACTTCAAAGGGGCACTTGCCAGTAGAAGAAGACTTGGAGTTGTTATACGCGAATTGAGCTAGGGGAAGCCAATCCTCCCATTGTTCCTGCTGATGGTTTGCATACATCCGTAAATACTGCTGAATCTCGCGGTTCAACCACTCTGTTTGACCATCCGTTTGTGGATGAAACGCCATCGAGAGCTTCTGTTCGACACCCAACATTTTAAATAACTCCTTCGAGAACTGAGACGCAAACTGCGGGCCGCGATCCGAGACGAGAGACTGCGGAAGGCCGTGGTGCTTCCAGACGTGAGTTAAATAAAGCCGTGCCGTACTAGCGGCAGTTTCCTTTTCAGTGCAGGGGATGAACTCTGCTTCCTTAGAGAACCGATCTACGACGACTAAGACGTAAGACTTTCCAGAGGAGCTCCTGACTCCTATATCCATAAAGTCGGTCATAAGATCCTTCCAAGGCCCATCGGGGACGGGTAAAGATTTGAGTTCGCCTGCCGGCGGCTTGTTACTAGGCTTGCTAGCTTGACACGTCTGACAATGCTTTATGTACTCCTCGACATCGGGCTTCAAGGTGGACCACGTGAACCAGCGTGTGATCAATTCCTGAGTTCCTTTTATGCCTCGATGACCCGCTAGGGGCGAATCGTGAAGAGCAGCGAGCACCTTCTGTCTGAGTGCCTCAGGCACGAAAACCTTGTCTCCGTCATACAGCAAACCATCGCGTCGGTCGAGCGTTCCAGCGTCAACCTCAGCCGTTACACTGCGCAGTTCTTCTATGAAGGGATTTTCTAAGCGCACAGCGCGCACTTGTTCGGGTCTAATAAACAGCGACTCCTCAGATTTAGCGTTCTCGCGATTTTCTACTAAGTCTTCGCGGCGAGAGAGAGCATCCGGTCGTCCCATGGAAACACCTGGTTTGTGGACGATAACACAGTTGAAACGACTAAAATACTGCGCCCAACGCACCTGGCGTGGTTGAAGCTTTTGCGACGTCATAAACCACTTAAGGTTGTGGTGGTCTGTCCAAATTTCAAACTGGTACGGAGTAGCCTCAAGGTAGTGACGCCACTGTTCTAGAGCACGAATGATGGCTAGCATCTCTTTGTCGTGAACCGTATAATTAAGCTCTGCTCCGCTAAGCGAGTGACTCGAATAGGCAACTGGTCTCCAGAGACCGTCATCGCACTCTACCGAGAGCACGGCTCCGGTTGCATAATCCGAGGCATCAGTTTCTAAACGGAACTTCCGATCCTGATCGGGGAACATAAGTATAGGCGCGGTCGTGAAGGCTTCTTTAAGCGTGTCAAATGCTACTTGGCACTTGTCGGACCAGAGAAACGGAGTGTCTTTTTTAGTGAGATCATTAAGGGGGCGCGCGACCTGCGCGAAATCCTTTATGAAACGTCGGTAAAAGTTCGCAAGGCCAAGGAAGCCTCGAACCCCATGAACAGAAGTGGGGACCGGCCAATCGCGCACAGCAGCGACTTTAGCGGGGTCCATCTTAACTCCATTCGTGCCAACTATCATACCCAGAAAGTCGACCTCTTTTTGCTTAAATAGACATTTCTCCGGTTTAACGAACAAGTCGTTCTCCTTCAACCTTCTAAGCACCTCTAGCACAATCCTGTCATGCTCCTTTTCATCGTCCGTTTTCGTAAATATCATAAGATCGTCTATATATACAACTAGAACATCCTCCATATCACCGAAGATGTCGTTCATCATATTCTGAAACGTGGCGGGGGAATTACATAACCCAAAGAACATAACCAGCGGCTCGAAGGCTCCACGGTGACAGACGAAAGCGGCTTTCCACTCATCACCTTCCTTGATCCGGATGTTATTGTATCCCCACCTAAGGTCCATTTTCGTAAATAATTTACAGCCTTTCAACTTGTCAACAAGCTGCGAGATAAGCGGGAGCGGATACGAGTTCTTGACTGTATGCTCGTTTAAATAATGGTAGTCCTGTACCATACGCTTCTTTCCATCCTTTTTAGGAACGAAGAACACGGGAGAAGTCTGCGGCGATTTACTAGGCCGAATATAACCCTTCTTGAGTTGTCCGTCAATGAAGTTGCTAACTTCGGTTTGCTCATCAGGGCTGAGAGGGATCAACCTTCCCTTTTTCGGAACAAACGACTCCTTTAGTTCTATCGCGTGGTCCCAGGGTTTCCTAAGCGGCATGCGTTCGGATTCCTGGACAGAGAAGACGCTTAAATATTCGCGATATTCCTTCGGAACCAGTTCCTCAGGGGTTTTATCCTTTTTAGGAGCCTCCTGCTTGTCGGCTCTGAATATATTATGCCAGTCTTCGAGGGCCTGGACCTCCTCCTTTTCGATACGTCTAACGAAGGCTGGCTTCGGCGCGAGTTGCCTGCAACTACGAGGACACCTCTTCATCGAGATTTCACCGGTTTTCCAATTGACATCTGGGTTGTGGGTGGCAAGCCACGTGTGACCCAAGATCATGTCGTGAGATCCCAGATCCGTGACATCGGCTACTAGCTCTTCGAAGTGATCTCCGAACTGAACTCTAAGCGGTACTTGATGCGTAATCCTTCCAGCGGAGTTAAGAGTACCATCGACATTAAATACGTCCACAGCTCGTGGGAGAGACAACTTGGGAAGCTTCTTTCGATCGACGAATTTAGCATCCACGAAGACACCTGTGGCACCGGAATCCAACAAGGCTTGCACAGCGTGTGCGTCACCCTTCCTAGTGCGAATAATAATAGGTACAGCAACGTGATCCTTTAAGTTGAGCGTGCGAACTCGGGATTTCGGCGGTACTGTCGCCTGAGCATCGCTAACCAACTCGGATCCTTCCGAAACGCTATTTTTGGAGATTTTATTGCTTGGAGAATTAAGCGGTGCCAGTTTAACGTCCGGTCCCGAGCCCTTTCGGGACCCTCCAACAGACGGTGTAGGTAACAAGTCCGAATCATCGTCCATACTATCTACAGAGAGAGGGGAAAACCTATTTACAGTGACTATGTCCGAGAACGAAACCCTTTTTTGTGTTTTTATATTTTCTGTTTTTGTGTTTTCTTTTATATTATTTTTAGAAGAAACCGAAACGCAACGACAAGAGAAACTATACGGAAGAAAAGAAATAAGTCCAGTACCAATATTGTCCGAGCCTGCAGGACCCGACTTCACTGCAGCTCCGATTCTTTTAACTTAGAGACGTGAGCAACTATCTGCTCAAACGTCATACCATCCATGGCGGCCAGCCGCGGGTCCACTCCTTCAGAACGCACCTGGCGCCCTTTGCCTTTGTTCCCGGCCTGCGGGCAGTGTGGACGAATATGGCCCTTCTGGCCGCAAGCATAGCACTGGTAATTAGAGAAGTCCTTTTTGGGGCGGCTTCCCGATCCGCCCTGTGCAGCCCCAATGTCCATGGGTGCGCCTTGCCCTGTCGTAGCCCCGGGCGAGGGTCGTGAAAAGTTTTGTTGTCCCCATCGAGAGGACACGCCACCAGTCTTAATCCTTACTGCCTCCAGGGCAGCACCGAGGCACCTGACCTCGACATCGTACTCTGCCCAGGTTGCCTTGCGGCGGCCCTGAACAAAGATTTGCTGAAGAATTTCGGGGCGGATGGCCCTCTCCAGCATAAAAATAGCATAGTCGTCGGATACCCCGGACACGGTCCTAAGTGCATTGAACTTGGCCAGGAACTCCTCTGTTCTGGCTGATCCTTGTCGAATTTTGCTGAGCTGATCCTTCGCCCAGTCTTTGTTATGAAGCGGCCTGAAGCGTGCCTCTACTTCTGCCACCAAGTCATCATAGGAGGGCCAAGTGCCGGTGGGGAGACACTGGTCAATATGCGCCCGCGCGTATGCTCCGGCTATTGGTCCAGTCATGTGAGTCCAGACCATCAAGGTCCTTGCCCGTGGACTAGTCGACTGGGCCGTTATGATAAAGGCCTTCATCTTGGCCCACCATTCCTCGAACTTGCTTAACGACCCATCGAACATTCCTGGGTCGGCGACACCCCGTTTCGTGGGGTCAACGTTTTGATTGGGGTTAGCGGCGGCCCCTCCGCCTTGCTGCTGCTGCGCGCCCGCCACCGCGTTGGCGACGTGTTGGGCGACTTGGTTGGTGACCTGCGCCGAGATCAACGCGGTCATTTGCTGCATGAACTGCAGCTGGTCTTGGTTGAACTGGTCCATGACCGGTAAACGTTACGGGGGTGTGAGGGGGAGGGCGAACAGTTTGTCTATTCCGTAAGTTGTACGGAACGTGCAGGACGAAGCCCAGTAAGTTGGGGTCGGGGGAGGGCGAGCGAAGAGGAAGGGGCGAGAGGCGAGGAAGAAGTGGTTCGGGGGTACCGAAGATTTGTTGCTCGAGGGGTGTTACTTCCTGAGCGAACAGGAGTGGGGGAACGGGCGATTCTTCCTTTTTAAGGTAGGGAGAAAACCTAACACGGGGAGCCAAAGACTCCGACTTCTTGACGTGAGGAATGGTGACGAGATTTTCCCTGCCCTCAGTGGCGGTACTCTGTCTCAACTATCGTATGGTAACTGGGAATACTGGTAGTACGTTTCTACCTCCCGTGACGTAGGGGCACTACTGCTAAACTATGCGCTTCCACCCCCTAATGTGGGTTGCGCCTTCGCACTACCCTTGACGGATAGCGGGACTACTAACTATGGGTCTTCTTCAAACACAACCCCTTGCCGTAAAGGGGACGAGACTAAAGGCGTCGTCTCGTGAAGAAGAGAAACAAAGAAGATGAAGCTCCTTAACCCTGGAGTCCGGGTATGGGTTGCCCTATATGCCTGGGTGCAAGCGGAGTAAGGGAGTATTGAGAATCGAGTTCAAGTGTAACGCTTATAATCACAAGGACTATACTCGGTTACTCCTTGACTGATAGAGAGTAGAGGACTTGGAAAGAGTTAATGCGACAGTGCACAAATGAACTCGATTGGAGTGTCTACGACAAGAGAGACGGTATTTATACTACTACGAGTGTTTGTACCGAGGAACGTCATAGAACAAACCAAACAAGCGAGAGATAAACGCTATTGGCTGCAGCGTTCCACGCTGAGTCAATGCGGCTACGCTGACGAATCAGCTGACTAAGTAAAGCGTCTATGGGCGTGTCTAAGTAACCCTAACCAGAGAGTGGGTAAATAAGGTAAACTACGCTAAGACTACGCTACAACTAGTAGTGAAAAAGTACAGGCCGTTACATCACAGTGCTGACTTCTGTCTTTGCTTGCAGATACCATGTCTAGCGCATTGACCAACCTCGTCCCCGTCTTCACTGGTGCCAACTGGCAGGAATGGTCTCCAGCAATGGAGGCCTTCTTGATGTCTCAAGGTCAGTGGTGGGTTCTTAACAAGACCCGCCCTGACAGCGATGACGATGCTGGCGACTGGGACGACAGCAACTCCCAGGCTCTTGGGAACATCTGTCTCCGCCTTGCGCCCCCAGTGCGCATTCAGGTGTCGACCCACTCGACAGCCAAGGCGACTTGGGATGCTCTCAAGGCTGAGTATGGCAAGCCCGGTATCGCCGCGGCCTATGCCGACTTTAAGACCTTGATCGAGACTACCGTCCCCGGTGACCAGCACCCTGCTCCTGCCCTGACGAAGATCATGGCGCACTTCGCTAAGCTCGCCGATGCCGGCTTTGAGCTTTCTGCCCCAGTCCAGGCGATGATCGTCCTCGCCAAGCTCCCCCTACTATGGAGGTAGTAGCTCAGCTGCTTAACCAAGCCAGCAGCGAGGCCGACAGCATCAAAGACCTGAAACCGGACGGCATCATACGTGCCGCCACTCTGAGTTGGGAGCAAAGGAACTCCCGTCGCAAACCACATGCATCCGCCAACAAACTTAGCGCTGTCAAGCGCAAGCAGGGCGACCCCCACTTCTCGCAGCAGCAACAGCAGCAGCAGAAGCCTTCTGGATCTGGCGGCAACAATGCGCCGAACCAGGAGAGGGGGAAGAAGAAGAACAAGCGTGGTAAGCGTGGAGGGAAGAAGCGTCAACACGATGATGAGGAGGCCCACATGGCCTCCATGATTGTGACCACTGGCCCTGAGCCAGCTCCCGATCCCAGGAAACTTGCGCACACTGTCGGTGCTGCGCAGTTTGGTCCTCCTGCCTTCCCCCAGATGGTGAAAGCCTTCGAGCTGGCCCATCGCATTGGCATCGAACTGACCCCTCAGCGGGTCAAAATATTAGATTCCTGTATCCCGTCGCTGTTCGTCCAGTCTGCCCCAGAGGCAGGTCCATCTAAGCGCCCTCGTCTAGAGGTGCGCAACCCGTCCCCCGATGTTGAAGACACCGTCTCCATCGGTACCATCTACGACGGGGATATTGATGCCGATATAGCCGAGGCGGCTGGCATCGATCTGACCATGGATAGGTTAGTCATCCCCTCACGTTCACTTAAGCAGGACACTAACTCTGCTTTCGCTTGCAATTCTGCGCAGTATATACACTGGGGGCATTATCTAATGGTTTAACTCTAAACATAGTAAAATCATTGAATTTAGCAGATACTCTTTTCATGAAATGTTCCTGAATAAAACATTGCTCATCAATGGATAAAATGATCTGATCTAATGTTCTAGGACAGAAAATGTGATAGTGTCATGTATAATGCTTTTCATAGGAACATGCATAGTGTTTATCCTTATGATTCCTGGGTAAATCATTGTGCAAATATTTTCACTGTTTTATCATGTGTTCTAACCATGATTTCAAGCAAAACATTTGAAACTTTCCAACTTCAGAACATATCATCTTACAGAACATAGTATATGTTCCACACTCAAAACATTAGTCAAATCAATTCTGCCATTGGTGGAATGGCTGATTGGTCTAATAGAGAATGGACAAATAGTTTAATTGGAGAATGGACAAATGGTACAATTACAGAATGGACAAATGGTACAATTACCGAATGGACAAATGGTACAATTACAGAATGGACAAATGGTACAATTGTTACATTGAAACAAAGGATAAGCTTTGTTCCGTATGGAAAGCCAGAACATCATGCTCCTCCGAAACTCCAGACTTGCAGACTTCGGCAAAGTGAGTTCTGCATTTGGGAGTTACACACTTGGAGGACCTCGAGGACCGCCAATTAGAGTTTTGTATTTTTGCACTTCATCATTTCATACATCGTAGGTTCTTTCACATTTCCCGCCTATGCATTTTGCATTCCATACATTTTTCTGGCCAGGCTAATATAAAATCACTCTACAATTACGAGTATATACAAGGTAGTTTAGGTGCACTTCACATTGTGTCATTGGGGTATTGATGCGTGTCCTGGTGGCCTCCTCCCCCAGTGGTTGGCCGCCTGAGTGCGAATCATCGCTAGTGTAACCAGGAAGGTCAATAGAGGCGTGGACGAAAACTTGAGCGAGTACTGGAGGATATAGCGTTTGGTGTTCGTCCACGCATTCGAAACTCGGAAGCTCCGGCTGTAGAGAGTGGGGTACAACCTGGTAAATCTCGAGATGATAAGATGGAAGATTCTTGTATTCGCCGTACTGGATGGCACACGTACCGAAACAGCTGCACGATCCTGGGCTGGTGACTGGCTACGCCTAGTAACATCATGTTCGAACAGCAAGTCCCCAATTCGAAAACCATCAAAAATGGACGGGGTAGGCCCACGTTCAACAGAATGTTGTCTGAGTACACGATGCCTGATCTCAGCCAATTTGGGGGAAGCTGAAAGTAACAATGTAAGAGAACACCGACAAGCGATCGATCAAAGAACCGACCCCTTTCAACCTGCAATTCTGCATCGATCAAGTGGTCCGTTGTGAGACGGTCATCGCCCGTACCGAACTGATGAGATAGCTCACCAGCCTGTCTCTCGAAGAAGCCTGCGGGAGAGATGTTATCACGACGGCCGCGCGTTACAGGGAGATGTAAATCTGAACCAATGACCCCGTTGCTAGCCAAACTAGTATCATCTGAACTAGACGGAGACACCGCAGATTCCAAGACAAGGGGAGACGGGCTCCCGCGAGTAGGACGTAACTGGGGTGGTGGCGGCGGAGGGGATAGCCTTGAATCCGATGGTCGCCTTATGCCAACGTTGGCGCGTGTACCTTCCATACCGGGAAGCACATGGCTGGAGCCTATTGTCCCTCCAGAACGCTCGCCCTCGGCTGACGGTCCTCCCGACATGGGGGAATAGGGAGGGGAAAGGTTATTATATTGAAAAGGATACAGCCTACTGCCAGTGGAGGGTGCAGAAAGGTGCGTTGTAGATATTCCTGTGTAAGATTGCATAAGATAACGCTCGCATGAGTATTCAGAATGTTAATGTTGCTGACCATTGGTAGAACCAAAAGAGGACATTGACGAAAAGGTATCATCTTTGCCGTTGGACTCATCGCTGGTGTCGCGAGCGGTGAAGCCACCGCTGTTCATCGACTGAAAGGTGGAAGGTCCAGCATGCCAATCCTCGTGAGTGGCGTGTTCGGAAGATCCCATCTGTGGCAGGAGTGAGCGACGTGAGGTTGCAATGGAGCTACGCAGCGCAGCGATATGACGCTCGAACTCGTTGAAACGCTGCAGAGAACTGCGTAAGTTGTCCTCTGAGGAAACAGAAGGTGTTTCTGGGATGCCTTCAGTGAACGTAGAATGAGGCAGCTAGATGTTTAAGTTAGCTACGCCCCCATCTTGAGAGCCAAAAAACGCACGAGCGGAGATTGGACAATCTACAGCATCTCGAGCCAGTGCGGATGGACCACTTAAGCTGAGATCGCTGCGTGAGCTGGACGGA
Organism: Pisolithus albus; assembly: GCA_024613165.1. Taxonomy (NCBI): domain Eukaryota; kingdom Fungi; phylum Basidiomycota; class Agaricomycetes; order Boletales; family Pisolithaceae; genus Pisolithus; species Pisolithus albus. The sequence goes on from JANFAB010000132.1 coordinate 89,021, forward strand.
GCGGTGTCGTATCCTGTAGAAGTCGAAACATCGGACGATGGCGAATGACCGCTGTTGGAGGAACTACTTGTACTTCGAGCTCTTTTATTCCTCCGTCACCGGCGCCGGTGCTGCTACTGGAGCCACTAGAAAAGTGATGAGAGCTTCCCGAGCTGCCACTCACACTAGGCTGGGTCCCACTGTTGAGCGATGATGGGTCAGGATCGGAATCGTACCCGTACTCTTCGAACGGGCGCTTTCCGTTGGACTGCAAGTTGACGCGGTGAAGGTGGGATGGACGATAGCTTGAAGACGAGGACATCTGAGCAGACCAAAGGGTGGTCTGCACTGGACTAACGAAGGACAAAGGGTAACTGGTGGATGTTGGGCTCTTCAATGTAGAAAACAATGCAGGGCAACGACGGGCGTCGGCGAGAGGGATGGCAAGGCGAAGGGGGGGACATCGCCACATCCCACTGAACCCCTCTCTGACTAAAAAAAAAAAAAACACTCGTTCATTCCAACGCATTTTTACAAGGGGGTAGTGGTTCATTGCTATTTGGTGCATGTGATATCCGAGATGGCAGCTGCGTAGACGATGTCCAGATTTGCAGGCGGGGACCATACGACCTCAGCTGCCCATCTATTAATCAGTCTCTCCAGTTGAGAGGCAGCATTCTGAGTGTTGAATCGTGCCAGACGTCAATATAACAATCACAAGAGGCCCATGATGAGCGATGCTATGCATGCGCCTTCGAGAAAGACATGCACCTTGATCGAAAAGGCATCCACCGATGTTCCTCCTTGTTTCGTGAGCGCATCCTGCGAGTCCTCCAAGAGCGCTATACGTGCACGAAGCAGTCCGATCGGTTGTTCCTGTTCTTCGAGCTGGCGTCGTTTTTCTTCGACATTTTCGTGGGCTATACACTGTCGGGGGTGTCAGCCCATGATCCTGTATAGGAAGCTGCGATGCATCGTGTAACGGTATGGTAGTAAGATGGATACCCACAAAGTTCGTGAGTGCATAGCGGTACTGCCCACCGCTGACGAGGTCTTGCGGGAATGCCATTATCGATGATAGCACAGAGGAGGCGCTATACACGAATCCCACAACCCGTGATCAGAGTCAAGTATGTTCCCAGTTCAAGGCGGGCTTGGATGTGCCGTAAGTTCCTCCAAGTGCGTAACTCCCAAATGCAGAACTCACTTCGCCGAAGTCCACAAGTCCGGAGTTTCGGAGGAGCATGACGTTCCGGCTTTCCATAGTTCCCAGTAGACTGACTGCATGCTTCTGCAGTTGAACTTGCATTGGAGTTGTACTTACGTCGGAGTTGCACTTATGTCGGAGTTGCACTTACATCGGAGTTGCACTTGTGTCGGAGTCATACTTGCATCGGAATGGCACTCACATCAGGTTGTGCCTGCGTAAGAGTCATCTGGTATATGGTACCCTGGCAATTGGATCATGACGTGTGATGTCGCCACACCCGCATACTACCACTACATACCTACAACCAGAAAACTCGGGACACTCACAACTTGTTCCGGTCATCTATTCCGACTATCTAGTTCTGCAGAGCACAGACTGTCTAGCAGCCCAAAAGTGAAAACGCGATGCTACACACCTGCATTCCTAGAAGTTGCTGCGTCCTCATTGAAATAGTTATCAACGTGTTCTGGACGACCGGCATCACATCGTTCATAGCATGAGTGACATGGGAGGTGATTGCTCCATAAGCAGAGGTATGGGAATTGGCTTCGTTACTTGCTCTAAAGTGCGGAGATCCCGTAAGCCAAGGGAAGTCAGTAGGTTGTGCCACTCACGTGTCTGTAACCCTCAGTATATGATATTTAACGACGGTCGTCAGCATTAAAAATAAAATAAAATAAAAAACGCAACGCACCATAAGCCTCCCGCCGTCCGTGTATGAATACGTTGGCGCATGCTGTCCCCTCGGAGGCTGTGGCGACGGCGACCTCCCAACAGCCGGACTCAACTCTCTAAAACCATTTCCTGGACCCGTCCCTCCATAGTAGGGCCTCATCTGCTGATTAATATTAGAGCCGTGCACGACAGGTGCATAATGATACTCCTGCTGAGGCGCATATCGTCCACCATCACTGTACGGACTGACTTGCCTTTCCATACAGCTGCACACCGCCCAGTCCAATCCCGCGCCCAGGACTCGTACTGCGCGCAGGCGACGGAGCACTTGCAGCTAGCGACGTCGTTCCTATTCCAGGGTATCCAGCTCGACTGGTCGATCTTGGTCCTGGATCCTGTTGTTGCATCTGTTGTGGACTCTGGCCCAAACTCTGTCCGACACCGGAAGCAGAAGGGGGTTGACCCATCGCAACGGGAGGAGGGGCTGAACCAACAAACGAATTCGCTCTACTCCTCGGCTCGCCAGGGAATGGTCTCCGATAATTGGCAACTACTTGTTCGATGGGTACGCCTCCTGATGCCGACGATGGCGGTGGCATCCCAGCCCCAACTCCAGATGCTGGCATAAACGAGCCTGACATGCCAGACGACGTAGATGCCGAGGATGCCCCAGCACGAGACGGCGGCGCCGCAAGGGCCGCAGTGGGAGGTGGAGGATTGGGCGATGACGGACGGGCGCGTGCAAGTGGATATGACCCCACGATGGCATCGCCACTACTTTGATAGCCCATAACACCCCCGGATGCAGGTGTCGAAAGGGCCTCTGATGGCTTGCCCCCCGAAGGCAGGGACGTCCTCGAACTTGGCATATCCCTGTGTACGGTGTTCCGCCTCTCGGGTCCCTTCGTCACCTGCACCGATGCCGACGGGTGGTGATGTGTGTGATGTCGCCTGTGTGGTGTTGGAGCCGGATGTCTGCTGCCGAGGGTCTTTAGAAGGGTCGACGTCCCATGCCTTGTTCCCGATAACGAGCTGCATGCCCGAAACGGTGGGATCGACAGGATCTTGGGGATAAGCATGAGTGGCTGAAGACATCTGGGAGTGCGGATAGGACTGAGAGCGGGCGTGCCCATATGTACGCGCATGAGAAGGTGCGTAGACGAGCCCAGACGCGGTACCGTTACGTCTTTGCGCTCGCCGAGCCCGAGCCCGTTGTTGGACAGACGGTTCATGGGAGGGGGGCACATGTCCATTGATGCCATTCACCTGGGACCTCTGCGACTTATGGGTTGCGCTCCTCGAAAGATCGGCTTCGGTCAGAGCACCCCTCGACAGAGGACCTCCGCCAGCGCCGACACCTGCATGGTTCGCACCACTCTTGAACGGAACGTCTTCATCTTGGGTCATCACCGGTTTCATAACTCTCTGGGTGACCCTCCCAAATACCGCCGGACGGGTCATTATTCTGTTATGATTGACGGGCGGTGCACCGGTGTTGGCGTAGTTAACGAAAGTCGGAGGCTCAGGGATGGCGTTGCCAGTACCATAGTCGTGGACAAAGTTGTCCATCTCTTTCTCTGGTTCCATTTGTTCAAGTGCAAGACGCATCCCTTCGCAGGCCCAACGGGGAAATCTCTTAAGCAAATGAGACGGCGGGATGGTAGGATGAACGTACCTCATCATCGGAGACACAGACGGCCGAAACGGCGTTGACATACGACCACATAAACTGTGTTTCTTGCAACACGCGTGTGAATTGTGCATAATCATTCTCGTTGATCTGTACGGTCTGTTGTGCCCTTTCCAACTTCGAATATATCTTTTCCAAATCTTGACCCTGTACGAGGGTACTCCGGGCGGTATACGAATTGATGCGAACGCGGTCGGATTCATATTTCTCACGTGCTTTCGAGGCATGCTGTTCACGGGTCTGCTTGGTGCGGAACTCTTTCCACTTGGTAAACCTTTTTGTGTTGTTGTTGTTGCCCAGTCGCAAAGGCGGCAATGGAACCTTCGATTTCCGTACGGACTTGTTCGGCAAGTTGCATGTGACCGTTGGCTTGTTTCGAGACGAAGTAGTGCGTTGACGACGCCATCAAAATACGGTGACAAGTGGCTAGTCTGTGACGGCACTGATTCTTCTTCTAAAAGTTCGAGCTGATCAGCAAGGTTCATCAAAGCACAACCATGACCTCCTAACGTCTCCTCTACACTTTTCATCGTATGTCGCATACCTTCTACTTTAGCCGCTATCACATGCTGCGAGCAAGAATCAGCGATCAAATGTCATAACGAAGTTGCAGACTTACCTTGTCGTCTACCAGCTGCTCTTGTATCTCATTGACTTCGGAAATCTTTTGGCAGATGTCCTTTAAACATCTCTCTAACGGACTGTGGCCATTGACAGGGACATGACACGTGCAGACATCGTCGCATCCTTCGGACTCCAGACAGTGGCTGGTAACCCTGTCAGCACTGCAATCTATGAGACTCATTGCATTATTGCGTGGCGTCGTGCATTTCCCATACCTTGCGGACAAAGAAAAGGAATGAAGAATGAGTTGAAGAATTTGAGACGTATTGAAAAGGTTATCAGTGCCGACTTCGAGATCGAGAAGATGGTACTGTTGATGCCCTGCAATCGAGTCCAGGTTTGCGTGCTTTTGTAAGAGTTTATGTGCAATATCCGGAACCCGACCCAGTGGAACGCGGGTTAACCCATTTCTGCACTGCGCACATTAAGGATCCGCTTTGATTAGGTCCTCCAAGGAAAGTAGAACTTTGTCATTGAAATCAAAACTTGCATCCATCTCCGGTTGGTCCTCGCGCTAGGGACGAGAGTGCGAGACGACCAAGAACTGATCCTAGTCAGAAGGGCAGTAGGGAGATGTCCTCTCGTCGGTATAGCCACGTGTAGCGAGCTGCTCGCAAATGTTAGCATCACGCTACGCGCCTCGGATGCAGAGTGGTAGTGATCCCTGATGACATGATTAGCACCCGCATGGAGGATGCATTGACGTTCACGAATAACGCACACAGCCATCCTGATTAACTCGCCTGAAGCGGACATTCCAGATTTTGTCCGTAACGCTTCATCTGGTGGAGGGGCATCCATGGGGAGGTGATTCATGAGGAGACAACAAACTGAGCGCGACAAGACACTCACGCTATAAGCCGAGGTGAATGCGTACGCAGGGAAAAAAAGGCTGATACATATACCATGTAGGGATCACCCCAAGTCTGCCATACTGTGTCGGTTGTGGAAGTACGATTGGCGGGGGGTTTGATGCAGATACCTGACTTCCTGACTTCAACATGCACGGACGACTTCACGTGTTATCTGCGCGACGGTGTCACTGATGGTATGGAATGCGGCTCGCACTTGACAGCTGGCATGGTAGAGGGGCAGATATAATGGAAGAGCAGTCAACGGAGTCGTCCGAGTCGAACTAGCCGGTGGCATGTACAAGGCAAGGAAGATAACCAGTGGCCAGTAGAATCTCATGAGTCAGTCGAAAGCCGAGTCGGGAGGCCACCAATACCTGTTGGGGAGGGGGGTTGTGGTGAGGAAGCGTGACATCAGTAGTGTCTGGCCCTTACACAGACATTGTGTTAGCAAACTTTGCAAAGGTACAGTGCCCGATCGTTCCTTTACCTTGCACAGCTATAGATCGGGCGTGGTCGATGGCTCGCTCGGATGACATCCTGGAACCATCTCACCGATACCCAGTAATCGACCCATAGCATTACAAAGGTTGGGTAAGACCTTTGATACGTCGGAGCGTCGTCGTCGTGTGGGTCTGCATATGCGTTGAAGGCGAAAGAAGGCTGGGGATGCGCTGCAGTGAGTTCCCGAGGGAGTGTGAGTATATTGTGGTGGTTCGGCGAGAGAGGGTCTGGTGGATGGTCGGACACGGAATCAAATCGCAGGGTGTCCTTGACAAGCCCGACAGCACGTTGATTCCCCTGTTCTTGCCCTTGTTGAGATTTGTTCGGGAGTGCCAGTCGACTGAGAAGAAACCCTCCTGTGAAGAGGTAGATGGCAGTGATGTGGACGTAAACGAGCTGCAAGCAAGGTAACAAAATATCTATTTTTTTCGGGTCCATTCCGTAGACTCGAGAAATGCCGCCGGTTGGCGGCTTTCAACCTTGCTTGCAGCGCTCGTTGGAGAATTGTTTCTATGGACGCGATCTAAGGTAAAGCTACTACCCTCTAGGCATTGTAACATGGTGAAGAAAACCTCCTCTCGCTAGGTCTTTGAATCCAGAAAACGGACCACCTACATGTACCGTACCATCGCAGTATTCGTATAGCATCTCCCGTAGGTGGACTAAAGACTCGCTTGCGGTAGCAGGATAATCGTTCCCTCCCAAGGGATTCAACTGCCCAGGATTTCAATGCATGATAAACGCGTTGGACTTGAGAAACCGCTTCCACTTGTCAAATATACTTTGAATGTACGATGCAGTCTTGTCCCAGTCGTCCTGGTGCTAGAAGGGCCCCATTCTTCCTCAAAGTCACATCCCTACCAAGGACCGCTCGTTTTACCTTTTCACTCTTCCGCGTCTGACTGGTGTTTCACTCATGACGACTGGTTCGCGTTTTTTGATATTGGAACTTATCGCTCTTGCACAGCAACGCATTTTCTTCACGCCCCCGAGATGGGTCGACATGACATAGTTTCACGAAAATGTCTTCGAGCTGTCCTTGGGTTGTGCGCTGCGGAAACAGGTACGTACGCCAACTGACTTTGGTCTTGGGTATCGATGCTGATTTTGTAAACGCCTAGGCCTGCCGCATTGTGCTTCGGAGCGCACGTCGCAACTCTCCTTGTTTCGTTTTCCTGGCATTTGCAGCCTGTGTCACACGACTAATATTGCTAAGCCTGCTCTTTGAATGTCAGTCCTCCAAGAGAAGGCTAGCGTCGGTCACCATCGATGCCGCCAGCGTAGAGCGAATTTTATGGTCTGCCTGCCAGCACATCTTGTAAAGTCGTGCTATAACGGAACCGCCAGCAGAAGTGCGCCTTACTTTTTGTTGGTCGTGGCATTGGGCGTTATATGCGTAGTTGTCACCGATACTGCAGGACTTGCCAGTCCGTCACCCTATTCTTCGACAGCGCAGGCACGACATGAGGGGTGGTCTATTCCATCTACATAAACAAGGGTCCTGCGAACACTGAGTGAGAGTCTGGCATGCGCCCGTGGCTTGCAAAGATCGTTTATGCACTGAACGGGACGAAAAAGTCGAGTTGAAGATTCGGGTTACCGCACGCCGTGTCGTGGGGGGAGATACAGATCACTGGGCTCTCACACAGACAGTTTCAAACGTTCTCCACTTGCTCCTCCAAATAAGTCCACAGTTCTTTTCCAAGTTGGGAGTATCTGAGCGACATTTCCCCACCCGAGCCCATGGTACCAAATGCTGAAGACGGATCGGTTAGTAATGTCATACAACGTGGCGGAAAGGAAAAGGCAAGATCAGTACCTGTCCGCTGAGCGTAACAGCCTCTGGTGACGTGCCCGCGTATAGTTGTGTGAGTACACTGTACGAGACGTGATACAGAACCACACCCTTGAAGCATAAAGTGAGACACCAATCAGAGTACGGAAAGGCACCCAACGGCATACCGAAAGTAATCGAATAATGCTTGCGTTATTCCGAAGAATTTCGGTTGCAATCGCACCTAGCGTCGAAGTTCACGATGCTGCTAAGGGACAGATATACGCGGAAACCTGAGACCGACCTGGACTGACAGAGATCGACACTATACCCTGATCTCCATACCGGCGGTGTAACTCCTTAGAGAACACGATGTTAGCCTGACGAGAGTTCAGTCAGGAATCCACGTATTTACGATTCAGGTGGTTATAGCCATACAGCTTTGCTCTGGTTATACAAATGGAGTGTGCCCTGCGCTCTCCGTTTCGGAGTGTCTTTGAAAGTGTCAAAGTCAAGACTTCCAAGCCAATGCGCTGTGGAAGAGGTGTTCACGACGCGGACCGTACCAACTGGAGATGACGTTGCGGTTGAAAGAAGGGTGGGAAGTAGGAGTTTTGTGAGGTAGAAATGACCGAGTACGTTGGTGCCGAATTGCAGGTCGTATCCGTCATCTGTGAGTAGTTCAACGGGAGGGTGCATGACACCTCTAGAGAGAGGCAGCGGTCATGAGAAAGGTGTATACGGACGCGATTCATACATGCATGACTCACGCGTTATTGAAGAGTACGTGAAGCTGCGTTTCCTTGCTGTCGTGCAGGCGTGCATAAGTATGAAGGACGACGCCGAAAAAACCTTATACACACCTCAGAAACTCCTTGGCAGCCTCTTTGATGGACCGGAGATTGGCAAGGTTTAGCTTGAGGAGATGAGCATCACGACCTGTGCGTTCCTTGAGTTCCTTGAGAGCTGCTTCTCCTTTGGCAACATCCCGGCATGCAATCCAGACTTTGGCGTTCTTCGTAAGGAGCACCTACGAAGCCGGGAATGTGAGCAGTCGAGGCACGTCGGGACTAATCATTGACATGCGGATACCCTAGCAGTTTCCTTCCCAATTCCGGTGTTCGTGCCAGTTACAAGGGCGACTTTGCCAGTCAGGTCAGGAATCTCAATTCGCTTACTGCGAGATTTCGATGAAAAACTATTCCGGAAATCGCATTGTAACGAACTCATGTTGGAAGACGATCGATTGGAAGAGGAGAACGAAAAAAAGCGCAGGTCGTGGATCGTACTATAAGGGAAGAGAGCAGTTTAGTTGCAAATAGTCTGTCGACCCCCCACCCAAAAAATCCACACTTGCGCTTGCAGACAGGGGTGAGCGAGAACAACATCAACCACAAGAAAAGGAAGTCGTCTCCTTTGGAATGGTGTATTCAACGATTAGAGGTCCACATGCATATACGTGCACCACACACTGTAGGACGGAAGGAGGAGAGTATGACGAGTGTGACATACCTGGCATAGCCTTTCTCCCAAGACGTCTATGAAGAACAATGTGCGTTGAGAAGCTTGAAGCTTGATCAGCATGGGAGCGTAGTTTCTCGGGTAAAAAGACGGGGATTGAAGACCGAGGCGCACACTCTTGGACGTCGATCCCGCACACTCCCTTGCGAAGACGTCCATCGCAGATAAATGCGAGGACGAGTGCGAGTGGAGTGCGTGTGCGAAAACTTACGCGTGCTTCGGAAAAAGCGATCATACACATATGTGCATTTACGACCCACTCGCGCTCAAGGAAGAGGTCTGCTATGATCACGACTACCTAGCATTGCACCCAGGCATCTGCCGAGAATCTTCCCACACACATGGCATTCCCCGGTACTCCATTCCCACGATTATTGGCGTTGGAGAAACCTTGCAAGCAAGGTTAATGCAAGCAAGGTAATACCGTCTGAACTGGCCTGCAGTACCACTAACACGGGTATGAACTTAGTCAGCGGAGCAAATGCATTTGCAGTGGCAGTGCTGCCCAGCCACTGCAAATTTTCCGGACTTGCCCTGACGACGGTGACTGTTTCGGGACCTTTTGTGATGCTGACATGCCTCTGTTCGATCACTTACACCACTCCATGTATTACTCAATATCGTCAATAATATATTGTGATGCCATTCCGAACTTCATGGGTAGAGCGACGATACGACGGAACCAGTGATGCTACGCATCTTTCCATCCTTGTGCACGTGGAACCTGCTGGCCAAAAGAAAGGGAGGGAGACAAAGAGAGAGACGCACTTTTAGCCAGTGCAGTTCGGCATCGTTGTCGGGCTTGGCGAGACTGGCAAACATGAAGTAATATCAATTCTGCAAGAAACATAACCGCGATCACCTTCTTCAGCTTCCAGATGAGTGGGTGGTTGACAGGTTCATTCGGTAGTACGAGAAACTGTAGCCTAGGCTGGTGCGCACTGTTGTCGGCCTCCTTGTCTGAACCAGGGGTAGTGGAGAGCGGTCTGGCACGTTGCTACCGCAGACTGGAGCTGGAAACGGGGAGAGGACTGTCCTGGGTGGTGCCGGTGACTCAGTAGAAAGTAAGAACCTCGACACGTTCAGTGCAGAACATGTTTAAGCCGAGATTTTGTGACTATGCTTACCTCGTACCGTGTCGCTGCAAGGCCGACAAGTGGGCGAATTAGTCATCGCGTCACATCACGCCACGACAAACAGGTGGCTGAGTCATCGTGCCAAATCGGGCAATGTCTCGTTTCTGCAGTTTTGGTGATGCGATAACCCTTCCCCGCTTGCTTCGCAAAACCGTCATGGGTGAAGAGCGCACTTCGTTCATGCCTCATTATCAAATCCCTAAGGCGAGGTTGCTGCGTAGAGAGATGCACATGTCACCGTCACAGTTCAGCGAATTTACTGTGAGTACCTCAACATGCACTCGTATCATTGCCCTGATGGTGGACTATCAGTCCTTAATCAGATCAGCAGCAAAGAGGCACCTCAACTGTGGATTGAGACCAGAAGAGCAAGACGTGGACGACGTTCAACGATTTATGAGAATGGTGTGGCATTCGCATATTTTACTTTTACCGCACTAACACACACTAGATCCACCAGCGACGGGCAAACCTCTCCGAAGAATATGAGGACTCGTGGCCGGTTATGGCTTATCTAGAAATATATCTTTTATACAGGATCCGAAAGGCGGACTATCTCAAGCGTCGTTTTGGACGCTACAGGAAGGCTTTTAACAGGTGCCCGGATCCCATTTGGTTCCGCTACTCTCACGTGCGCTGAAACACACATTCTATCCTGACTGCCGTATCTGAGTTTCCTGGCGCAGGCTAACAAAACTGGTGCCCCGTTGAAACGGAACTGCCAAGCCACAGTCAGGGCTTACGGAGAGGTAGGTAACTCTCACGGTACTGGTGACGAACTGACGATCATTATCCAGCTAAAGAAGTCGACAAAACGTCAAAGGCTATGCGATCACGACGCGAATGATGGGACGATTAAGAGGGTGTACCCGCTAAAGAACCGCGTTTCGGTAGTTATCAAAAAATTCTGCAAGAAGAACTATGTCATCGCAATCTCGGACTCCGAAAGCGACGCAGATGGCGAAACTGGTTCAGGCGCCTTGAGCTCCTTCTCTCCCGCCGCCTCTCCTCGTGTGATCGTGCCATTGTGCACTGATCCCGTTCTCGACTTCTTATCCTCAGTGAGACCCAGTCTCGCACAGTTCCATACTCACTTCGTCAACATGGGGTTTGTTGATGATAATGCTCTGAAAGCTTTCTTCTCTTGGCCAGCCGATGTGCAGGAGAGCATGGTCAGAACTGAGTTGGGGCAGTTGATGAATCCCCTCCAGCTACATGGTCTCTTTGTTGCAATCCGTGCACGGCTAGAGTCAACTACGCAGACTGGGTAGGCTACATGGTGAAACATTGATCACGGTTTGTAAATACTGCTAGTCCTGAATTCAACTTCGAACTACGTGTTTTTGATTTCCCCTTTAGCGCCGAGGGATCTCGAAAACACAGACTTTCACATCAGCGGACAGGCACGTCTTTCTCATGTTCGTGCGAACGCAATATACTACCGAGGATCGATCTCTGGGCGGCGGGTGTCTTGCACTTGCAGGAATGGAGCTTACTCTGAACCGTTTATGAACAGGTACGACGTCCAGCAAAGTAGTCGCAGCGCGATCATCGAACTCGTCCAGCGCCCTGGAGAGCAACTTGTGTGCATGTGGTGATCACCACCACTGCGGTCCGTGCCTTGCCGCCTTTTTTACTCATCACTCCTTGACACGAAGAGACCGCAAAAACTGCCACTATGCCAAAGTAAACCTTGCCGTTCATATATACTAAGTTAATCACTGTCGAAACTGTCGTCCTCACCACCATCATCAGTTGAACTATCATCGCTATCCTCCTCCGCCACTGGCACCTTCTTTACTGCATGTCGCTCACAAAGTATAAGGAGCCTGGAGTTTGTAGCAGCGAGAATTGCGTTCCTTCGAGGGGAATTAATTTTAAGGTGGGGAGCCAGTGTGCAGTCCACTCCTTTAGGAGGAGAGTCCATACTTTGTGTCTTTCGAACGCATATGAGGTGGTGCTGGCGCACTTACGTCGGAGTTGCAGTTTCGCACTCGTGTCGGAGTCATACTAGCATCGGTAATTGCACTCGCGTCGGGGTTGTGCCTACATAAGAGTCATTTGGCATATGGTACCCTTGGTAGATGATTTAAAAAAAAAAGAAACTCGGGACGCTTACAGCAGGGGCGTGTGCAGATCAATGCTGGAGTCCGAACAATACCAATAAAAATTGTAAGAAAGCCTGAATATAAAGGAGAAAAAGCATGCAAGCGCCTCGTGACGGGTAGTCTGCTCACCCGAAGCTAACCACACGACCGCCAGAAATGCGTCTTCTAAAACAGTGGAAGTTTGGAGGTTTGTCCGGCAGTCTGAATGAGCCGCAGGACGAGAGTCATGATATGGCCTGCCATAGGTTGGATACCCTCCCCCAGCCACCGGGTACGCTCTGGCAACACACTGTAAGTGATGACAGTAGCTCGAACTGGAAGAAATGTGATATTTACGATGACCACACTACAATGATTGCTCTGAGGTTCGTTCCAGTTGTTCCGGTCATCAATTCCGACTATCTAGTTCTGCACAGCAGACTGTCTAGCGGCCCAACAGTGAAAACGCGATGCTACACACCTGCATTCCTAGAAGTTGCTGCATCCACATCAAAATAGTTATCAACGTGTTCTGGATGACTGGTATCACGTCGTTCGTGAGTGACATGGGAGGTTATCGCTCCATAAACAGAGGTACGGGAATTGGCTTCGTTACTCGCTCTAAAGTGCGGAGATCCCGTAAGCCAAGGGAAGTCGGTAGGTTGTGCCACTCACGTGTCTGTAACCCTCAGTAGTGTGTTGACGACGCCATCAAAATACGGTGACAAGTGGCTAGTCTGCGACGGCACTGATTCTTCTTCCAAAAATTCGAGCTGATCAGTGAGGCCCAACAGCAGTTTGTCACAGTCCTTAAGTTATCTTGGACACCCGTCACGAGTGCCGGCACCAGTGGATGCAAGTGTGCGTCTGGTTTGATGGTGGCAATGAGCAAACCATGTATCCTCCCAAGCGTCCATGCAACCGTATCTTTCACGTGTACATTAGAATCGCTCGTCATCCCCATCAGCGATGGGAGCGCCTGACTCACCTGTCAGGACGCTTGGACCGGAACCATCCAGGATAGACCCAAAGAGCCATCACGGCTGCTTCCCACTGATGTCGATCGGGAGACTTGATGTAGGCTTCGATGAAAGGGATGACAGCGTCAACTATCGGGTCAGTAACAGCCCGGGCTATAAAGTTGAAACAAGTGCTAATAGACATGGATACATTCCGTTCATCTTCGTCGACAACGTCCTCCTGGAAAGTGAGGAGTGAGAGAAGAACGGGGATGACCTCGGGAAATGCAATTTTGGCAAAGAATTTAGATTCGGCCTCGGGCGGTTCACCATAATCAGCAGCCTGGACGATAAAAAACAAATAGTCAGTCCCTATCCAGGCAATATGATTAACAAATCCCGAAAACGTACTTCGCGTGCCTCGTGAGCAAGCTCGATTCCCTCTTCACAAACGGTGGTCCAAAACCCATCGCGGTAAACTTAGACAGCGGATCACTTCCTTGATATCAACCCAAAAACTGAGCACGTACATAGTAAGGGCCATCATCTTGACGAGAACACTCGAAGGCCCCAACTTAAACAGAAACCGAAGGGTTTTGAGTCGCCTCACACACGACCCGTATTATGTGATTGCGCTCTCCCTGCAGGACATGAGGCGACGAACGACTTGAAAACAAAGACAACAGACCTCACGCTCGAAGTTTTCGCGCACGAATTCAAGTGAGTTGCAAAGAGCATGCACAGCAGCCAACTGAACACCTGAGGGGGGTTCGTGTTGGCGGGCACCACGTATCACGGCAGTTAATATCTCGTTTGATCTCAAACTCAGAATATCAGGTTTCTGTGGAGGGCGAGGGGCGAGGTATAAGGGAACAAACAAAGAAAATGAAACAGAGATGAGGTACGTACTATGGACTCGCAGATGTAGCCAATCGTTTGTAGTGTCGCGATCCTGAGATTGGTGTTTGTCAGGTTATTCACGAAACTGAGAAGAAGTACTAGTTCGATGAGGTCCGGCCACTGATTGTGCGGAAACACTACGGAGGCAATGGCAGTGACGACTTGAGCAAAGCCACCAGCTCCCAAAAGGGGAGATGCAAGGGTGACAAGAACTTCTTGCTTGATCTTGGCTTTGGTGTCATTGTCGAGGGAAAGCTGCCGAGTAGTGTACTGAATCTATATGGCATAACAACCCTCCCCGGGAGTTTTCATTGGAGTGTGCGGTTTCCAAGATAACGGTGTGATGACGGCGTCGGGAAAGAAATGACTCTTCTACGTACACGAGCTGAGAGATTGTTTTTCAGAGCCAAGGCTGCTGTAACGGCCCGTACTTTTTCACTACTAGTTGTAGCGTAGTCTTAGCGTACTTCTCCTTATTTATCCACTCTCTGGTTAGGGTTACTTAGACGCGCTCATAGACGCTTCACTTAGTCAGCTGATTCGTCAGCGTAGCCGCATTGACTCAGCGTGGAGCGCTGCAGCCAATGGCGTTTATCTCTCGCTTGTTTGGTTTGTTCTACGACGTTCCTCGGTACAAACACTCGTAGTAGTATAAATACCGTCTCTCTTGTCGTAGACACTCCAATCGAGTTCATTTGTGCACCGTCGCATTAACTCCTTCCAAGTCCTCTACTCTCTATCAGTCAAGGAGTAACCGAGTATAGTCCTTGTGATTATAGGCGTTACACTTGAACTCGATTACCAATACTCCCTTACTCCGCTTGCGCCCAGGCATATAGGGCAACGTATACCCGGACTCCAGGGTCAAGGAGCTTTGCTTTCTCGCTTTTCTTTCTTCACGAGACGACACCTTTAGTCTCGTCCACCTGTCGGCTGGTGGTTGCGTTGAAGAAGAAACTTAGTCAGTAGTCCCGCTATCCGTCAAGGGTAGTGTGAAGGCGTAACCCACATTAGGGGGTGGAAACGCATAGCTTAAAGTAGTTCCCCTACGTCAAGGGAGGTAGAAAGCGTACTACCGTATCCCTACTAGTTTTACGATAGCTGAGACAGAGTACCGCCACTGAGGGCAGGGAAAATCTCGTCAACATTCCTCGTGTCAAGAAGTCGGAGTCTTTGGCTCCCCGTATTAGGTTTTCTCCTTACCTTAAAAAGGAAGAGTCGCCCACTCCCCCGCTCCTGTTCGCTCGGGAAGTTACTCCCCTCGAGCAACAAATCTTCAGTACCCCCGAACCCCTTCTCCCCCGTCTTTCGCCTCTCCCTCTTCGCTCCCCCTCTCCCGACCCCAACTTACTGGGTTTCGTTCTGCACGTACCGTACAACTTACGGAACAGACGAACCGTCATCCCGCCTCCCCGCCTTCCCGTGGTTCTAACCGATTTCCGTCGAGATGGACCAGTTTACCCAAGACCAGCTGCAGTTCATGCAGCAGATGACTACTTTGATCACGGCGCAGGTCGCCAACCAGGTGGCACAGCACGTCGCCAACGCCGTGGCAGGCATGCAGCCGCAGCAGCAGGGCGGAGGGGCCGCCGTTAACCCCAACCAAAACGTTGACCCCACAAAACGGGGCGTCGCTGACCCCGGCATGTTTGATGGGTCAATCAGTAAATTCGAAGAATGGTGGGCCAAGATGAAGGCCTTCATTGTCACAGCCCAGTCGACCAGTCCTCGGGCAAGGACCTTGATGGTCTGGTCCAGAATGACTGGCCCAGTGGCCGGAGCATACGCGCGGGCGCGTATCGACCAATGCCTCCCGACGGGCACGTGGCCCACCTACGACGAATTAGTGGCTGAAGTAGAGGCGCGCTTCAGGCCGCTTCACAACAAGGACTGGGCGCGAGACCAGCTCGCCAAAGTTCGCCAAGGCACGGCTAGGACAGAAGAATTCCTGGCCAAGTTTAACGCACTAAGGACCGCGTCCGGGGTATCCGACGACTACGCAATTTTTATGCTGGAGAGGGCCATCCGCCCCGAAATACTTCAGCAAATCTTCGTTCAGGGACGCCGCAAGGAAACCTGGGCGGAGTACGACGTCGAGGTCAGGTGCCTCGGTGCTGCCCTGGAGGCAGTAAGAATCAAGACTGGTGGTGCGTCCTCTCGATGGGGACAAGGCTTCTCACGACCCTCGCCCGGGGTGACATCAGGGCAAGGCGCACCCATGGACATTGGGGCTGCGCAAGGCGGATCGGGAAGCCGCCCTCAAAAGGACTTCTCAAATTACCAATGCTACGCGTGTGGCCAGAAGGGCCATATACGACCGCATTGCCCGCAGGCCGGGAACAAAGGAAAAGGGCGCCAGGTGCGCTCGGAAGGAGTTGACCCGCGGCTTGCCGCAATGGACGGAATGACGTTTGAACAGATAGTTGCTCACGTCTCTAAGTTAAAAGAATCGGAGCTGCAGTGAAGTCGGGTCCTGCAGGCTCGGACAATGTTTGTACTGGACAAGTTTCTTTTCTCCCTTTTAGTTTCTCTTCTCGTTGCGTTTCAGTTTCGTCTAAAAATAGTAAAGAAAGCACAAAAATAGAAAACACAAAAGCACAAAAAAAGGTTTCATTCTCGGACATAGTTACTATAAATAGGTTTTCTCCTCTCTCTGTAGATAGCATGGACAACGATTCGGACTTTGTACCTACACCGTCTGTTGGAGGGTCCCGAAAGGGCTCGGGACCGGACGTTAAACTGGCACCGCTTAATTCTCCAAGCAATAAAACCTCTAAAAATAGCGTTTCGGAAGGATCCGAGTCGGTTAGCGATGCTCAGGCGACAGTACCGCCGAAACCCCGAATTCGCACGCTCAACTTAAAGGATCACGTTGCTGTACCTATAATTATTCACACTAGGAAGGGTGACGCACACGCTGTGCAGGCCTTGTTGGACTCTGGTGCTACAGGTGTTTTCGTGGACGCCAAATTCGTTGATCGAAAGAAGCTTCCAAAGTTGTCTCTCCCACGTGCTGTGGACGTATTTAATGTCGATGGTACTCTTAACTCCGCTGGAAGGATTACACATCAAGTACCGCTTAGAGTTCAGTTCGGAGATCACTTCGAAGAGTTAGTAGCCGATGTCACAGATCTGGGATCTCACGACATGATTTTGGGTCACACGTGGCTTGCCACTCACAACCCGGAAGTCAATTGGAAAACCGGCGAAATCTCGATGAAGAGGTGTCCTCGTAGTTGCAGGCAACTCGCGCCGAAGCCGGCCTTCGTTAGACGTATCGAAAAGGAGGAGGTCCAGGCCCTCGAAGACTGGCATAATATATTCATAGCCGACAAGCAGGAGGCTCCTAAAAAGGATAAAACCCCTGAGGAACTGGTTCCGAAGGAATACCACGAATATTTAAGCGTCTTTTCTGTTCAGGAATCCGAGCGCATGCCGCTTAGGAAACCTTGGGACCACGCGATAGAACTTAAGGAGTCGTTTGTTCCGAAAAAGGGAAGGTTGATCCCTCTCAGCCCTGATGAGCAAACCGAAGTTAGCAACTTCGTTGATGGACAGCTTAAGAAGGGTTACATTCGGCCTAGTAAATCGCCGCAAACTTCTCCCGTGTTCTTCGTCCCTAAAAAGGATGGAAAGAAGCGTATGGTACAGGATTACCGTTATTTAAACGAGCATACAGTCAAGAACTCGTATCCGCTCCCGCTTATCTCGCAGCTTGTTGACAAGTTGAAAGGCTGTAAGTTATTTACGAAAATGGACCTTAGGTGGGGATACAACAACATCCGGATCAAGGAAGGTGACGAGTGGAAGGCCACTTTCGTCTGTCACCGTGGAGCCTTCGAACCGCTGGAGATGTTCTTTGGACTTTGTAATTCCCCCGCCACGTTCCAGAACATGATGAACGACATCTTCGGTGATATGGAGGACGTTCTAGTAGTATATATTGACGATCTTATGATATTCACGAAAACGGACGACGAAAAGGAGCATGACAGGATCGTGTTAGAGGTGCTTAGAAGGTTGAAGGAGAACGACTTGTTCGTCAAACCGGAGAAATGTTTATTTAAGCAAGAAGAGGTCGACTTTCTGGGTATGATAGTTGGCACGAATGGAGTTAAGATGGATCCCGCTAAAGTCGCTGCTGTGCGCGATTGGCCGGTTCCCACTTCTGTTCGTGGAGTTTGAGGCTTTCTGGGCCTTGCGAACTTTTACCGACGTTTCATAAAGGACTTCGCGCAGGTCGCGCGCCCCCTTAATGACCTAACTAAAAAGGACACTCCGTTTCTCTGGTCCGACAAGTGCCAAGTAGCGTTTGACACGTTAAAGGAAGCCTTCACGACTGCGCCTATACTTATGTTCCCCGATCAGGATCGGAAGTTCCGTTTAGAAACCGATGCCTCGGATTATGCAACCGGAGCCGTGCTCTCGGTAGAATGCGATGACGGTCTCTGGAGACCAGTTGCCTATTCAAGTCACTCGCTTAGTGGAGCAGAGCTTAATTATACGGTTCACGACAAAGAGATGCTAGCCATCATTCGCGCTCTAGAACAGTGGTGTCACTACCTTGAGGCTACTCCGTACCAGTTTGAAATTTGGACAGACCACCACAACCTTAAGTGGTTTATGACGTCGCAAAAGCTTCAACCACGCCAGGCGCGTTGGGCGCAGTACTTTAGTCGTTTTAACTGTGTTATCGTCCACAAACCAGGAGTTTCGATGGGACGACCGGACACTCTCTCTCGCTGCGAAGACTTAGTAGAAAATCGCGAAAACGCTAAATCTGAGGAGTCGTTATTTATCAAACCGGAGCAAGTGCGCGCTGTGCGCCTAGAAAACCCCTTTATAGAAGAACTGCGCAGTGTAACGGCCGAGGTTGACGCTGGAACGCTCGACCGACGCGACGGTTTACTGTACGATGGAGACAAAGTTTTCGTGCCTGAGGCACTTAGACAGAAGGTACTCGCTGCTCTTCACGATTCGCCCCTAGCGGGTCATCGAGGTGTAAAAGGAACTCAGGAGTTGATCACACGCTGGTTCACGTGGTCTACCTTGAAGCCCGATGTCGAGGAGTACGTAAAGCGTTGTCAGACATGTCAAGCTAGCAAGCCTAGTAACAAGCCGCCGGCAGGCGAACTCAAATCTTTACCCGTCCCGGATGGGCCTTGGAAGGATCTTACGACCGACTTTATGGATATAGGAGTCAGGAGCTCCTCTGGAAAGTCTTACGTCTTAGTTGTCGTTGATCGGTTCTCTAAGGAAGCAGAGTTCATCCCCTGCACTGAAAAGGAAACTGCCGCTAGCACAGCACGGCTCTATTTAACTCACGTCTGGAAGCATCACGGCCTTCCCCAGTCTCTCGTTTCGGATCGCGGACCGCAGTTCGCATCCCAGTTCTCGAAGGAGCTATTTAAAATGTTGGGTGTCGAGCAGAAGCTCTCGACGGCGTTTCATCCACAAACGGATGGTCAAACTGAGCGGTTGAACCGCGAAATTCAGCAGTATTTACGGATGTATGCAAACCGTCAGCAGGAACGATGGGAGGATTGGCTCCCCCTGGCTCAATTCGCGTATAACAACTCCAAGTCTTCTTCTACTGGCAAGTGCCCCTTTGAAGTTACCCGTTCTTACACACCACGAATGGGCGTCGAGCCGACGACTTCTAAGGTAGAAGCAGCGGAGGAGACCGCTAAAGACTGGTTCCAGGTGTTCCAGGAAGTGCGCGAAAGTCTGGGAAAAGCTAGGACTCGTCAAAAGACTCAGGCAGATAAGCGACGATCCCCTTCCCCTGCTTACTCCGTAGGATCACAGGTTTGGCTGGCTACTGACCATTTATCACTGAAAGATCGGCAGAGCCGAAAATTGACCGAAAAGTGGATAGGCCCGTACGAGGTCTCGGACGTTTTACCCAACGCTGTTAAATTAAAATTACCGCGCTCGATGCGCATACACCCGGTAGTGAACGTTTCACGGGTGAAACCTTATCTCGGTGCTCTTGATGGGCAACCGGTGACTCGGCCCGGCCCACAACGGGTTACGGACGAAGGAGACGTCGAGTTTGAAGTTGAGAGAGTTGTTGATTCCCGCTTGAAGCGTGGTAATCTTCAGTTCCTCGTTCATTGGAGGGGATACCCGGAAGAAGATCGCACTTGGGAGCCTAGATCTGCTCTTAAGAACGCCCAGGAGGCCATAGACGGTTTTTACCAACTCCACCCCGGTGCCCCCCAGAAGCTTCGTTTACTCTCGACCGAAGGTCTCTTTTTCTCCGCTGTACCCAACCCTTTGACTGCTGTGCAGCCTATCTGGTCTCGCCTGGAAGTCGAGCCATAGGAGGGGATAGTGTAACGGCCCGTACTTTTTCACTACTAGTTGTAGCGTAGTCTTAGCGTACTTCTCCTTATTTATCCACTCTCTGGTTAGGGTTACTTAGACGCGCTCATAGACGCTTCACTTAGTCAGCTGATTCGTCAGCGTAGCCGCATTGACTCAGCGTGGAGCGCTGCAGCCAATGGCGTTTATCTCTCGCTTGTTTGGTTTGTTCTACGACGTTCCTCGGTACAAACACTCGTAGTAGTATAAATACCGTCTCTCTTGTCGTAGACACTCCAATCGAGTTCATTTGTGCACCGTCACATTAACTCCTTCCAAGTCCTCTACTCTCTATCAGTCAAGGAGTAACCGAGTATAGTCCTTGTGATTATAGGCGTTACAGCTGCTGCGTTGCGAATGGGTATTTGCGAACTTTCATTTGCGAGTTCTGAGGAGAGCATGAGCGTGTACGCTGGCTGGACAAGGACATCAGTGGGATATACGCTCGGGGGCATCAAAAGATACCCACGTTGTTTTCCCTCGACGCATTCTCCAGCTGCTCTGTAGCTCGCTGACGAGTACTGCTGCGGCGTATCTTGTCCGATGACAGGAATGGACGGTATCGAGGGCTCTGAGAACACATGTACGACATCAAGATCGGGGGGTCCAGCGAGAGGTCAAGGAGGCACAGGCGCGTAAAATCATGAGCAGAATACTGCAAAATCTTGAAGCATAGCAGGATTTCCGTTTACCGACTTACATGACGAACTCGCCGCACGGACGAAGCCAACGTCCATGATTATTCTTGTGACAAAAACACGTTTCACGAAAGCCAAACTTGTCATAGAGTAGGGTCGCGGAACTGCTGCTTGGGAGGACCATTTGTAATCAGCAGTCGTATCCAAGATTACTTAGCCGTGGAAAAATAGTGCCCGAGGCGGCGGGGGCAGATAAAGGAAAGCGATTGGAAGGAAGACGTAACGACTGAAGAGATCCTCGGGAGTCGAGCACAAGGAAACACGCATCCAGCGAAAGACGACAGTATGCACTCCTGAGACGATCCGTGCACACACAAAGACTTGAAAAGTATAACAGAACAATATCATATATTATTCTATGCCAATTGATTGTACCCTCGCAAGCAAGGTAGAAAGGCCGCCACAGGCGGCATTTCCCAAGTACAGGTAATAACACGAAACATGATATCTGTTTAAGTTTCACCTCGCAGTGCTTGGCAATCCACCATAACGAAGGGCATACCAGAGAGGCCGGTCCATCTCCTCCCGAGTTTTCAGCGGACCTCCTCTAAGAGCGGAGAAAAAGCTGATAAAGACCAGGAATACCACGGTTGAAGCGAGAATCAAGGCATACAACTGCTCTCTTGATAGCTTCCACCCAGCGATACGGAGAATGCGCCAATAGTAAGTTGTCAACGA
Organism: Pisolithus albus; assembly: GCA_024613165.1. NCBI lineage: Eukaryota > Fungi > Basidiomycota > Agaricomycetes > Boletales > Pisolithaceae > Pisolithus > Pisolithus albus. Next base: position 110,673 of record JANFAB010000132.1, read on the forward strand.
GATCCCTCGCTGCCTGCTGAAAACCGGGATAACAGAACATATAATTGCCACGCTGTAACGATATAGCTGAGCCGCCTGTTCGTGGCCATTCAAAGATAAGGGCAGGGTCAAGGTACCAGATCAACACATACCAAGTTTTTCCCAGCATCGCTGCTTGGTGCTGCACCGCCAGCACCACGCTGCAATGGACCTTCAGGGCCCGTTTCTTCGCTGTTATCGACCACCCTCGACGAGGTTGGGAAACCATGCGTACTACGGCGCAATTCTTCCTCGAGAGACAGCTGTGGATGTGCCCAACTCTGGGCCACGTGAGAACTGCCATCTCCGCTGATCTGTTCAAGGCTCGTCTTGACAGAGTCCATGGTTTCTTGCATGTCACGTAATGCGACTCGGATAACGTCAATGTCCTGGGTATGGTCCAATAGCGTCATGAACCCTTGAGAGAGACTATGTATGCCTGCCAAGGCCTGAGAGAAGAGCGCTGTGTGTTTGTCCTGAGCGGTCCGAATTCCATCGGCTTTGTTCTCTAAAATGGTTAACCGCTCATCCAGCGAAAGCTGGGATGACTGTAGGCCAGTCAACGAATCGGTGATGCACTGGTGAAGAGCGTCTATTGAAGTAATCAACAAGAAAAGTAGGAATATGAACGACCTATAACTTACCGCTCTTATTCCTTACTTGTTGCTTAAGGTCGTGCCTACACGAGGTGAGGTTGGCTTCTAAGTTTGCAAGGGACGCTTGAATGTCTTTCAAGCTGGCGTCCTGAAAACCTGTGTGAATAACCGGAAATATTCCAGAATAAACTACGCACTTTGCGGATGCGATTTTTCTGCACTGATGCGAGGCGCCTTTCCAAATTATTGAACTCCTCCGCAACCCGCCTCTGAGTATCGTCCAATGCACTTAGCCGACCTTCATGATCTCCCAACGTCTCGTCCACGCTTTTCATCGTATGTCGCATGCCTTCTACTTTAGCCGCTATCACATGCTGCGAGCAAGAATCAGCGATCAAATGTCATAACGAAGTTGCAGACTTACCTTGTCGTCTACCAGCTGCTCTTGTATCTCATTGACTTCGGAAATCTTTTGGCAGATGTCCTTTAGACATCTCTCTAACGGACTGTGGCCATTGACGGGGACCGGACACGTGCCGACATCGTCACATCCCTCGGACTCCAGACAGTGGCTGGTAACCCTGTCAGCACTGCAATCTATGAGACTCATTGCATTATTGCGTGGCGTCGTGCATTTCCCATACCTTGCGGACAAAGAAAAGGAATGAAGAATGAGTTGAAGAATTTGAGACGTATTGAAAAGGTTATCAGTGCTGACTTCGAGATCGAGAAGATGGTACTGTTGATGCCCTGCAATCGAGTCCAGGTTTGCGTGCTTTTGTAAGAGTTTATGTGCAATATCCGGAACCCGACCCAGTGGAACGCGGGTTAACCCATTGCTGCACTGCGCACAGTAAGGATCAGCTTTGATGAGGTCCTCTAAGGAAAGTAGAACTTCGTCATGGAAATCAAGGCTTGCATCCATCACTGGTTAGTCCTTGCGATAGGGACGAGAGGGCGAGACGACTAAGAACTGATCCTGGTCAGAAGTGCAGTGGAGCTAATGGGTGGGGAGTGGCAGAAGGGTAATGATGGACGCAGGAGAGCAAAACTTGTAGTGCGCACCAAACATGAAGCGGACTAAAAGTGTGGTCGCTTGAGGCTCAAAGACGATGACCGCCTGGTTACCGGTCGTTAGGATGATAATCATATTCTTTGGTTGATACCTACAGAATCTCGTTGCAGTGAACAAAGGAGTGGAGAAAATGACATATACAGTTATCCATTGCTGTCGTGCCCAGCGGAAACCTCGTTTACAACCGCTGTTTGCGACTTTGTCATAGTACAGCTTAGTGGCCACGATCAGAAGATTTGTTGACTGCAGAGGCTCACTGGCTCGGAGCTAATGAGACGAGTATTTGAACAGAGAACGAGTTGAGATACTACGTTTTCAAATTCTCTCGTTTGTGGGAAACGTCGTCCACCGAAGCCATCGAATTCCGTAACACGAGTGACTGCGACATTATTCACGATCCATATTTACATCAGCCCCTCTAGCTCCAAGTGCGAGCTGCATCTCATACCATCAGTGACACCGTCGCGCAGGTAACACCTGAAGTCACCCGTGCATGTTGAAGTCAGGAAGTCGGGTATCTGCATCGAACCCCTCGCCAGTCGTTACTTCCACAACCGACCCAATATGGCAGACTTGGGGTGACCGGTGACCCCTACATAGTATATCAGCCTACTTTTTCTCGGCGAACGCATTCACCTCGGGTTGTAGCGTGAGTGGCTTGTCGCACTCGTTTTGTTGTCTCCTCACGAATCACCTCCCTGTGGATGCTCCTCCACCAGATGAAGTGTTACGGACAAAATATTGAATGTGCGCTTCAGGCGAGTTAATCAGGATGGTTGTGTGCGTTATTTGTGGATGTGAATGCATCGTTCACGCGGGTGCTAACCATGTTATCAGGGATCACTGCGTCTCTGCACCCGAGGCATGTAGCGTGATGCTAACATTGTAACGGCCCGTACTTTTTCACTACTAGTTGTAGCGTAGTCTTAGCGTACTTCTCCTTATTTATCCACCCTCTGGTTAGGGTTACTTAGACGCGCTCATAGACGCTTTACTTAGTCAGCTGATTCGTCAGCGTAGCCGCATTGACTCAGCGTGGAGCGCTGCAGCCAATAGCGTTTATCTCTCTTTGTTTGGCTTGTTCTACGACGTTCCACGGTACAAACACTCTAGTTAGTATAAATACCGTCTCTCTTGTCGTAGACACGCCAATCGAGTTCATTTGTGCTCTTGCGCATTAACTCTTTCCCTAAAGTCCTCTACTCTATATCAGTCAGGAGTAACCGAGTATAGTCCTTTGGATTATAAGCGTTACACTTGAACTCGATTATCAAATACTCCCTTACTCCGCTTGCGCCCAGGCATTTAGGGCAACGTATACCCGGACTCCAGGGTTAAGGAGCTTCATCTTCTTCGTTCCCCTTCTTCACGAGACGACGCCTTTAGTCTCGTCCCCTTTACGGCAAGGGGTTGTGTTTGAAGAAGACCCGTAGTTAGTAGTCCCGCTGTCCGTCAAGGGCAGTGTGAAGGCGCAACCCACATTAGGGGGTGGAAGCGCATAGTTTAGCAGTAGTGCCCCTACGTCACGGGAGGTAGAAACGTACTACCAGTATTCCCAGTTACATCATACTATAGTTGAGACAGAGTACTGCCACCAAGGGCAGGGAAAATCTCGTTTCAAAATTCCTCGCGTCAAGAAGTCGGAGTCTTTGGCTCCTCGTATCAGGTTTTCTCCTTACCTTAAAAAGGAAGAGTCGCCCGCTCCCCCGCTCCTGTTCGCTCGGGAAATAACACCCCTCGAGCAACAAATTTTCGGTACCCCCGAACCCCTTCTACCTCGCCTTTCGCCTCTCCCTCTTCGCTCCCCCTCCCCCGACCCGAATTTACTGGGCTTCGTCCTGCACGTGCCGTACAACTTACGGAACAGACGTACCATCCGCCCTCCTCCACACCCCCGTAACTTTCACCGGTCATGGACCAATTCAACCAAGACCAGCTGCAGTTCATGCAGCAAATGACCGCATTAATCTCGGCGCAGGTCGCCAACCAAGTCGCCCAACACGTCGCCAACGCAGTGGCCGGCGTGCAGCAGCAGCAAGGCGGAGGGGCCGCCGCTAACCCCAATCAAAATGTTGACCCCACAAAGAAGGGTGTCGCTGACCCAGGAATGTTCGATGGGTCAATTAGCAAATTCGAGGAATGGTGGGCCAAAATGAAGGCCTTTATCGTGACGGCCCAGTCAACCAGTCCCCGGGCCAGGACCCTTATGGTCTGGACTCGGATGACCGGACCGATTGCCGGAGCTTACGCGCGGGCGCGTATCGATCAATGTCTCCCAACGGGGACGTGGCCATCGTATGATGATTTGGTGGCCGAAGTAGAAGCACGGTTTAGGCCGCTGCATAACAAGGACTGGGCGAAGGACCAACTCGCCAAAATTCGCCAAGGCTCGGCCCGTACGGAAGAGTTCTTGGCAAAGTTCAATGCACTTAGGACCGCGTCCGGGGTATCCGACGATTACGCCATTTTTATGCTGGAGAGGGCTATCCGCCCTGAAATTCTTCAGCAGGTCTTTGTCCAGGGACGCCGAAAGGCTACCTGGGCTGAGTACGACGTCGAGGTCAGGTGCCTCGGAGCTGCCCTGGAGGCAGTTAGGTTGAAGACTGGTGGCTCGTCCTCTCGATGGGGACAAAACTTTTCTCGACCCTCGCCCGGGGTAACGTCAGGGCAAGGCGCACCCATGGACATTGGGGCTGCGCAGGGCGGTTCTGGAAGCCGTCCTAAAAAGGACTTTTCTAATTATCAGTGTTACGCATGCGGCCAGAAAGGCCATATTCGTCCGCATTGCCCGCAGGCCGGGAACAAAGGCAAGGGGCGCCAGGTGCGCTCTGAAGGTGTTGACCCGCGGCTGGCCGCTATGGATGGGATGACTTTCGAGCAGATTGTCGCCCATGTTTCTAAGTTAAAAGAATCGGAGCTGCAGTGAAGTCGGGTCCTGCAGGCTCGGACAATGTTGGTACTGGACTTGTTTCTTTTCTTCCATATAGTTTTTCTTCTCGTTGCGTCTCAGTTTCGCCTTCTAAAAATAGTTTAAAAGAAAACACAAAAATAGAAAATATAAAAGCACAAAAAAGGGTTTCGTTTTCGGACATAGTTACTGTAAATAGGTTTTCTCCTCTCTCTGTAGACAATATGGACGATGATTCGGACTCTGTACCTATACCGTCTGTTGGAGGGTCCCGAAAGGGCTCGGGACCGGACGTTAAACTGGCACCGCTTAATTCTCCAAGCAATAAAACCTCCAAAAATAGCGTTTCGGAAGGATCCGAGTCGGTTAGCGATGCTCAGGCGACAGTACTGCCAAAATCCCGAGTTCGCACGCTCAACCTAAAGGATCATGTATCGGTTCCTATTATTATTCGCACTAGGAAGGGTGACGCACACGCTGTGCAGGCCTTGTTGGATTCCGGTGCTACAGGTGTTTTCGTGGACGCCAAATTCGTTGATCGAAAGAAGCTTCCAAAGTTGTCTCTCCCACGCGCTGTGGACGTATTTAATGTCGATGGTACTCTTAACTCCGCTGGAAGGATTATGCATCAGGTACCGCTTAGAGTTCAGTTCGGAGATCACTTCGAAGAGTTAGTAGCCGACGTCACGGATCTGGGATCTCACGACATGATTTTGGGTCACACGTGGCTCGCCACTCACAACCCGGATGTCAATTGGAAAACCGGTGAAATCTCGATGAAGAGGTGTCCTCGTAGTTGCAGGCAACTCGCGCCGAAGCCGGCCTTCGTTAGACGAATCGAAAAGGAGGAGGTCCAGGCCCTCGAAGACTGGCATAACATATTCAGAGCCGACAAGCAGGAGGCTCCTAAAAAGGATAAACCCCCTGAGGAACTGGTTCCGAAGGAATATCACGAGTATTTAAGCGTCTTCTCTGCCCAGGAATCCGAGCGCATGCCGCTTAGGAAACCTTGGGACCATGCGATAGAACTAAAGGAGTCGTTTGTTCCGAAAAAGGGAAGGTTGATCCCTCTCAGCCCTGATGAGCAAACCGAAGTTAGCAACTTCGTTGATGGACAGCTTAAGAAGGGTTACATTCGGCCTAGCAAGTCGCCGCAAACTTCTCCTGTGTTCTTCGTCCCTAAAAAGGATGGAAAGAAGCGTATGGTACAGGATTACCGCTATTTAAACGAGCATACAGTCAAGAACTCGTACCCGCTCCCGCTTATCTCGCAGCTTGTTGACAAGTTGAAAGGATGTAAATTATTTACGAAAATGGACCTTAGGTGGGGATACAACAACATCCGGATCAAGGAAGGTGACGAGTGGAAAGCTGCTTTCGTCTGTCACCGTGGAGCCTTCGAGCCGCTGGTTATGTTCTTTGGCTTATGTAATTCCCCCGCCACGTTTCAAAATATGATGAACGACATCTTCGGCGATATGGAGGACGTTCTAGTTGTATACATAGACGATCTTATGATATTTACGAAGACGGACGATGAAAAGGAGCACGACAGGATTGTGCTAGAGGTGCTTAGAAGGTTGAAGGAGAATGACTTGTTCGTGAAACCGGAGAAGTGTTTATTTAAACAAAAAGAGGTCGACTTTCTGGGTATGATAGTTGGCACGAATGGAGTTAAGATGGACCCCGCTAAGGTCGCTGCTGTGCACGATTGGCCGGTCCCCACTTCTGTTCGTGGAGTTCGAGGCTTCCTTGGCCTTGCGAACTTCTACCGACGGTTCATAAAGGATTTCGCGCAGGTCGCGCGCCCCCTTAATGACCTAACTAAAAAGGATACTCCGTTTCTCTGGTCCGACAAGTGCCAAGTAGCGTTTGATACGTTAAAGGAAGCCTTCACGACCGCGCCTATTCTTATGTTCCCCGATCAGGATCGGAAGTTCCGCTTAGAAACTGATGCCTCAGATTACGCAACCGGAGCCGTGCTCTCGGTGGAATGCGATGACGGTCTCTGGAGACCAGTTGCCTATTCGAGTCACTCGCTTAGTGGAGCAGAGCTAAATTATACGGTTCACGACAAAGAGATGCTAGCCATCATTCGCGCTCTAGAGCAGTGGCGTCACTACCTCGAGGCTACCCCGTACCAGTTTGAGATTTGGACGGATCACCACAACCTTAAATGGTTTATGACGTCACAAAAGCTTCAACCACGCCAGGCGCGTTGGGCGCAGTACTTTAGTCGTTTTAACTGTGTTATTGTCCATAAACCAGGAGTTTCGATGGGACGACCGGACGCTCTCTCTCGCCGCGAAGACTTAGTAGAAAATCGCGAAACTGCCAAGTCTGAGGAGTCGTTATTTATTAAGCCAGAGCAAGTGCGCGCTGTGCGCTTAGAAAACCCCTTTATAGAAGAACTGCGCAGTGTAACGGCTGAGGTTGACGCTGGAACGCTCGACCGACGCGACGGTTTACTGTATGACGGAGATAAAGTTTTCGTGCCTGAGGCACTTAGAAAGAAGGTGCTCGCTACTCTTCACGATTCGCCCCTAGCGGGTCATCGAGGTGTAAAAGGAACTCAGGAGTTGATCACACGCTGGTTCACGTGGTCTACCTTGAAGCCCGATGTCGAGGAGTACGTAAAGCATTGTCAGACGTGTCAAGCTAGCAAGCCTAGTAACAAGCCGCCGGCAGGCGAACTCAAATCTTTACCCGTCCCCGATGGGCCTTGGAAAGATCTTACGACCGATTTTATGGATATAGGAGTCAGGAGCTCCTCTGGAAAATCTTACGTCTTAGTCGTCGTTGATCGGTTCTCTAAGGAAGCAGAGTTCATCCCCTGCACTGAAAAGGAAACTGCCGCTAGTACGGCTCGGCTTTATTTAACTCACGTCTGGAAGCATCACGGCCTTCCGAATTCTCTCGTCTCGGACCGCGGACCGCAGTTCGCGTCACAGTTCTCGAAGGAGTTATTTAAAATGTTGGGTGTCGAGCAGAAGCTCTCGACGGCGTTTCATCCACAAACGGATGGTCAAACGGAGCGGTTGAACCGCGAGATTCAGCAGTACTTACGGATGTATGCAAACCATCAGCAGGAACGATGGGAGGATTGGCTTCCCCTAGCCCAATTCGCGTATAACAACTCCAAGTCTTCTTCTACTGGCAAGTGCCCCTTTGAAGTTACCCGTTCATACACACCACGGATGGGCGTCGAGCCGACGACTTCTAAGGTAGAAGCAGCGGAGGAGACCGCTAAAGACTGGTTCCAGGTGTTCCAGGAAGTACGCGAAAGTTTGGGAAAAGCTAGGACTCGTCAAAAGACTCAGGCAGATAAACGACGGTCCCCTTCCCCTGCTTACTCCGTAGGCTCGCAGGTTTGGCTGGCTACCGACCATTTATCGCTGAAAGATCGGCAGAGCCGAAAATTGACCGAAAAGTGGATAGGCCCGTATGAGGTCTCGGACGTTTTACCCAACGCCGTTAAATTAAAGTTGCCGCGCTCGATGCGCATACACCCGGTAGTGAACGTTTCACGGGTGAAACCTTATCTCGGTGCTCTTGATGGGCAACCGGTTACTCGGCCCGGCCCACAACGGGTTACGGATGAAGGAGATGTCGAGTTTGAAGTTGAGAAAGTTGTCGATTCCCGCTTGAAGCGTGGTAATCTTCAGTTCCTCGTTCATTGGAGGGGATACCCGGAGGAAGATCGCACTTGGGAGCCTAGATCTGCTCTTAAGAACGCCCAGGAGGCGATAGACGACTTCTACAAACTCCACCCCGGTGCCCCCCGGAAGCTTCGTTTGCTCTCGACCGAAGGTCTCTTTTTCTCCGCTTTACCCGACCCTTTGACTGCGGTGCAGCCTATCTGGTCTCGCCTGGAAGTCGAGCCATAGGAGGGGATAGTGTAACGGCCCGTACTTTTTCACTACTAGTTGTAGCGTAGTCTTAGCGTACTTCTCCTTATTTATCCACCCTCTGGTTAGGGTTACTTAGACGCGCTCATAGACGCTTTACTTAGTCAGCTGATTCGTCAGCGTAGCCGCATTGACTCAGCGTGGAGCGCTGCAGCCAATAGCGTTTATCTCTCTTTGTTTGGCTTGTTCTACGACGTTCCACGGTACAAACACTCTAGTTAGTATAAATACCGTCTCTCTTGTCGTAGACACGCCAATCGAGTTCATTTGTGCTCTTGCGCATTAACTCTTTCCCTAAAGTCCTCTACTCTATATCAGTCAGGAGTAACCGAGTATAGTCCTTTGGATTATAAGCGTTACAAACATTCATGAGCGGCTCGCTACGCGTGGCTCTACCGACGAGAGGACATCTCCACACAAGACACGCGACAAACTAATTGACCTCATCAATTCCAAGTATGCTTATCTCGGATTCCTGTGTATACTGGAATTATCTTCGTAATCTAAATATGCCTACAGAAGAACTCCGTAGTTGTTGGGTTTAGGCGTCCACTCGGGCCGGGAATATTTTCGCCAAATTGAGGGACGCAGTGAATAGCGAGCACCGTAGCCACAATCCGGAAACATGACCCTTTGTCTTCTAACTCCCCTACTTTCCGCGGCCCATGACGCCTGTCCCCTTCCCACCTATGACACCCTCGGCAATATAATCCCCCCATCCCAATATGAGACCGCTCTAGATGGGAGTCGCCTCGCACAGAAAATGGACGTTTCCATAGTTGATTTTGCTGTGCCACCGTACTCAGAATCAAGACTTACTATTCCATGGTTTTCGGCAGGTTCACGTAGGCTACTGTCCCTCTGCACCCTCCCCCCTTCCATACTAGTCAGACGTAGTGTAATTTTGCTATATGTTACTATGTACAAATATATTCAACCTGTCCGGTATGACCTCGTTGCCAATGAAACACCCTCTGGCCCATGAAGGGCACTGGCGATCTCCATGTTCGCTATCATCGTCTGGTGTCAGCAGGATGCTGGGCTCTGAAGATTGAGCAAGGCTTCACGGGACAAAGCGTAAAGCAGGGGCCGGGATAGTCTGAACCGTTGGTGAGGACGCGGCGGGGGTTTGCCAAGGTGTCGATGGCAAGAAGAACACAATATGTAGAATTCCACAGCAACAAAATTCGATACAGATACAAATGAAAGGCGCCTTAGTAAAATTCTCATAATAAACTTCTGGTACGTATAACTGTAATGGCCAAGACGGAAAATCAAAATTTTACAGGCTGATTACTCATTGTCTAAGCCATCCAACAACTCATCGATCTCGTCAGCTTCGTCACTGTCCGTACCTTCGTCGTCTACGAACCAGGTAGAATCACCTGGAATGCTATGCACCATCGGGTCAGCTATCCAGTCCAGTACTATTTCACGGACAACTTCGACGGGCGGCCCTGCGTGTCGCGGCCGCATTCGCGAGATAGTAGAGACTGCAAGTGGAATGCCCACCTGGCCTCTTGCGTCAGCTAGAATATCGATCAATACCTTCAACTCGGGGATTGATGGTAGCGTGATTTGCGTCAAGGACGGCAAGAGTCGTGACTGGACTTGAGTGCCTTCGTTGCTGTGACAGGCATCCAGGAGTAGCGTGCGTATGAGGAATACAGGGCAATGGGTACCAAAGGAGATGAATGAGATCTTTTTGAGGCGGGAGAGGAAGTAAGCCCAAGCATCTGCTGCGAGGCGCCGTTCAATGCTGATCGGAAGAGATACTTTCAAATCTTGCGTTTTCTGTAGCACTGCGACGTCTGCAATGCCTCTAATAAGGTTGGTGAAGCGGGTATCAGATACAGCAGGGTCACGAAGGGCCCAATTCTTGAACGTCACCCGCAACGCAGAAAAGCAGTGATGATGATTGGAGTGAAGGATAAGAAGGCGGTGTCCATAGTAGATATAAAGGTATGGGAGATGCGCCATCCTGCAAGTCGCCAGCCGGACTCCCTCCATGAACTTGCGGATGTCCGTTGACGGTTGTCCGACGTCGATGGTCGCCTCTAGCTTGGCGAGCGACGGGAGCTCGAGCGCTGCCAGAAACATAGCCCCAGCTACAGCTGACGATTCAAACACGAGAGAAGTAAGCTGTGAAAGAAGTACTTTGTGAGGGCGCGTGTTCCAGTCCGTTTCACTGCTGGCGAAGGAATTTTGCAGCCGGAGATCCTTCAAGCGTGGAAGTGATTCCAGCACTGAAAGAAGTTGCGCAATGCTGGCAGCCGATTGGATGTGAAAGTTGCAAATGTGAAGCGAAGAGAGTAATGGTGTGTGGGGAGCCAGCCTCGTGCAAACGATATCCCAGTTGAATGCACAACCTTCCAAATGGAGAGACATCAGTTGCGGAGTGAAAACTGAAAGGAAGGCGTCCGGAATCTCTGCTTCACCATCATGAACACTTGGAATGGAACATGAGATATTGTGGATTGACAGCCGACGCAGGAGTGGTGCTTTATCGGTCGTAATACAAGAGCTGACGATCTCCTCTATATCATCTCCGTATCCCTCAATGTGAAGGCTTGCGCATCTCCAGAAGTGGTCCATCATTACGGTGGCGAGGTTGGGAATCGCATAACCAGTGTAATCCTCTGCGATGTCAAAGAAGACTTCTAGAGGCACAGTCTGAGTTCGCCCCAGGACCTCCGAAAACCATGTCGTCCTATCCGCAAGGTTTAAAGCTTTACGCCACAGAAGCGGAGCCTGCAGAACAGTCGACCTCCACCGGCGGCACACTTGACTCAAAGTCCTAAGCATGCAGGTATCCCTATCTGGCAATGCGTGCTCAAATATTAGAAGTAGTATGTCGCCCTGTAAGCGTGCAGCTGGCGCAAAGCTGTTGCGCCACTGGCTAGCGTAAACAATCGCAGACCGAAGCGTCTCGAGCATCTGATCGATTTCTTCCGCATCGGCAACCGCGACCGTCCAAAGGAACTCCTCGTTCAATGTTACTGGCGAAGATGCAGGGATGTGGTAGAGGCCTTCCATAGCCAGGACTACGAACATAAGCTGGAAGTATCGCTTTATGCAAGGCCAAAAAAACTTACGGGGCTGGGTAGACTGGGGACGAAGCTCTCGGGTGAAAGTTGAGATAAACAGGGCGAGCTCTGATAAAAAGGAGCGCTTTAAAGCACGTCCAGGACAATCGAGGGAGGCAAGCACAAAGAAAAGTGGCAAACCAGAGTGACGTCTGACACATTTTTGCAACAAAGAGGTCGATTGATAGTAGGGATAACGATGAATCCTGGTGACTTGGCGTTGAACATCATCATCATTCGACTGGGATATCCGAACGTCGAAAACCGCTCAGTGAAGGCCATCGCTGCTCCTCAGATCGGGGTCCGTTACGGCTATCTGACACTCAGCTCGGAGTTGGCAGGACATCGGAAAACGCCGGTCGGAACGGCTTATCTTGACTTAGTGCGAGAAATTTGCAGTTTGACTTTTCTTTGTCTATAATACAGCGGTGACAGTCGCGATCTAACGACGACGGGCTGCGCACCGCAAACTTGCCGATGATGCAAAGGAGCTACTGCAATAGCACCCCAGAATGCCATAGATGCGAGGGGTAACTTGCAGGGGAGTTGCTGTTGCGGAATGGACAGCAAACACGCTCTCGGGAGGAGGTCATGTTTGAACTGGGACCTCGTGACAGCGCTCGCAGTGCAGGGAAGACCCGATCCAATTACCACTGTTGCAGATGCAGCATAGCCATCCGTGTCGATTGGTACAGGTGTTGGTGCCACAGACTCGGGGTGTATCCTTGGTGGTCGGAACCCTGCTGAACCGCCTCCCGTTAGCAATTCCTGCCTCAACGACAGTATTCCCATGGTGGCTGTGAAGAGGGTGATCGGTGTGGAAGGACGGAGACAAACCTTTCGGGGTACCCAGCAAGTGCTGGCAGCTGCGGCAACAACCTTACTTGGACGAGGTCATGCGTCTACAGGAATTCAAGGGGACGATAGCCCGTCAAAGCGGGCACTATCACTACACGGCCCATTTCGATGTCGGGATTGAGAAGGGAGAGACAGTGGACTTGGACTTGGGTAAGTTGTTTAGTGGCATCGTAAACCGTGCTATTTGGGTGCTCACGGAGAACCGGCGTCGTTGCTTAGCCAAGGCTTTTCTCGATATCCAGAATCATCGCCGAGTAACGGACGTAAGAGAAGAAGTACACTGACCTCTGAATGATTCAAAACAGATCCTTCTGATTCTGACAATTGCTGCTGCCGTATCGTATTTGGCATATCGCACTAGTACTGGAATTCAGTGTATGTCAATATCCGGGCATATATATGATCGGAGAGTCTGGCTTGCCATGAAGGAGAAAGGCCTGGAAGGCCTTCTTAATATTGAGTTCAGTGTTGGGGACAGTGAGACTGGGAATGAGTTGTACTAGGTACGAACCTTGAGGACGTTATGGAAAGCCGGACGGTCGCGCTGCATTTGCCGAACAGCAACCTCGATTTGGCAATTTTCATTCGACGGACTCCAGACACTGCATCTTCACCTCCCACCATTGTAGCCAATATGTCCACGTTTCGACTTGCCTACGATTTGATTGGTGGTCATAGTGACTCCGTCAACACCCTGGCCTTCTCGCCTTGTGGATCTTATTTGGCCAGTGGTGGGAATGATAGGTTGCTCGTTGTCTGGAAGGTGTCAAACGGAGCACCTCTATATGTATTAGTTTTCGACAGTCCAATCACTGCGTTGACCTGGCACCCGACCTCACAAACTCACACATTATACTGTGGATGTGAGAATGGAGCTATATCCAAACTGAAAGGTCTTGGTATCGTGAGTTGCACTTCCCATGGATTCAGCGACCTCGTGAAATGTCTCAACATCCAGAAAGACAACATTCTGTGAGACTGGGTAACTGGACACTCTGGAATGTTGTACAATACTGTAGGGTACTGTGAACCATAACAAACTCTGTGGCAAACTGGAGCATTTTTGGTGATTTGCTGATGTCCCCGAGGTCCATATTGTTCGGCGTAACTACAGGACAAGTACATTGTATTGATTATGATCCTCACACTGGCCGTCTGGGTGTGGGTATGGGACAATTAATTCTCGTTTCTTCCGAAACAATTACAGGGAAGAGGTCTTTTGGCACATCGACCACTGTTCGTTGACGCACAACTTTTTACAGGTGACCTTTGCCGTAGCATCCGACTTTCCCCTCCAGAGAACATTCACGCCGTGGGTTATGATGACAGGCTCCGGCCATTGTCATTCCACTTCTATGATCGGGGCAACAAGGGCATCGCTGCATACCTGAACCATGGAGTAATGTAAGCTGTTGATCCAGTGTCAGTCTATCATTCTATACTCATAGCACATATTTTTCTATCAATCCTGCATGCAGTGCATGGGACTTGCAGAGCCAAACTCCAATCTGGCGGATTGAGCCAACCCCTACGTCTCCGCAAATGTAAATGCTTCAGCTATCATTGCAGTGTAGCTGTCGACCCATTGTATAGTGCGAGCACTGCGCTTCTCCATCAGTCTGGGTTACTGGCTGTGAAAGCGATGCATGCAGACATTCGTGTCTACAATGTTGGGAAATCACACCACTTCAGTCACTTTACGCTATCACATGAGCCAGATCGGTGTTATCCTACCAGCGTCTCATTTGTTCTAGGCAATGCCATCGTGTGTGGTACTAATTCCGGTAAGGTAGAGATCTGGGTGCCGGGTACAAGGAGGCCCTGCAGGTTCTGGATCAGAAAGGTTTATCTACTTCGCGACACCATTTGCGGTTATTCACTGAACCCCTCCACAGGAGACATAATCCAAGCTGTTGCGGTGAGTTAGTGGCCTTTAAACTATGTGGAATCGCTTCCTCACGAAAATGGTAACCGGACAGTCCGTTAATGGGCCAACATAGTAGCATCATTGCCCTGGGGTCCTCCCAGAAAGGGCATGCAACGTATATTTCTATCTGGCGGCCAGGTAAGCGTTTCTAACGTTACCAGTTCTCTAACATCCTGGGCGCAGACGGTGGTGGCGAAGTATGGAAGGATATGCCGATCATCCGCCTTCGTGTTTCTGTACGTGCTGCGCTGTGTAAGTGACTGGTGCTGCTCATCCGTCACATGGCAGTCCACGTGTCCACTACTGTTCATACTCTTTTCCGTCCTGGTCTTTTTCCTTGCAGTCGGGGTCAACCGTACACTATTTGATAATTCTTTGAGGACCATGGCGAGTATCGACTTGCTGATATCCAAGCATGGCAATCTGATGTCTTCCTACAGAATCTCCTCTTGTGCGGTGTACTATTGGCAACCCTCAATGTAACCATAGCGTTACTCGAGGACATCGTGATAAAATTGTCCTGATTACGCTAGAAGGCAAGGGTTGGCATGGAAGAGGGCTGGGCATGTAGGTCGGGATGAGGGTGGTGAGAAGTATGGGTCGAGGATCGGTGGGAGCTAGAATGTTCGGTTTGTTATGCCATGCCTGATGAATCCTTTCGTACAAACGGTTAGGCATTGGATTGCTCATAGCCCCTGTGGATGTATGATGTTCAACTTATCGCTATGGCCACGTGGAACGATCACGAAGCGAGGCAACACTGCCCGCATGGGATGAAGCATCCATCGTGAATCCCAGCTCAGAAGCGTTGTTCCCGCTTTCCAGCATCACTGAGGAAAATACCATAGATGGTCAGTGGTCTGGTCAGATATTGCGTGATGGTCTGGAAGGGGGGAAGGGGGTCAAATTTGTGTATGGACAGGTCACTATGTGGCATTAGCCCTCCTGGATATGTCCAGAGCTTGGGCATTGCGTTTGTCGTGTAGAGGAGGGGAGGATGCAGAACCGCGGCGGATCTGCTCAGAAACACGAACATGATTGAATTCGATGCGTCAAATAAGATAAGCACTCACAACGAGAAGCGACTGCGAAGGGAAAGTGAAGGTTCCCTGAGGAACCTCGTCCGACTGCTGTCCTGTGGGCTCTTTTCTGGGGGGCGCTGCAGGCTGATGAAGTCGGTCGTCGCCTCCCACCGAGCCCGCCTCCGACGGGCCGCTTGTCGTAGATGCTGTTGGACAGATGCAAGGACTCTAGAATCTCGGACCTTTTACACATATAGAGTCAGTGGCACGCTGTGTCGTGCTTTGTTCTAAGAGCAAGATAAGTCGTTGAACTTCGCCACTGGCCACGCTGACACTTATCCCGGCTTTCAGACCTAATGATAGAGCCCACTCATCCGGTCATGTTTTCAATCCTTTCGCCTCCACCGCGAGGCCTGGAGTTGGAACGTGATGTGGGTATTCTTATAAACAATCAAGCCACAAATGTAACAATTCCCATTGACTTTACGCGTTACAGAATGTCCCGGTACGCCACCAGATGTTCAGACGTCCCATCCAGGATGCTCGAGAATGGTAAACTAGGCCTGTGCTCTAACGTCTCCCATGTATTCCTTTGGCTGATACATGAGAGAAATAGTGGTGTCAAGGGCGAGGAATACGACATCATCAAGCTTACTGACCGATCCACGGGGAAAAACGCCAGTAAAATGCATGTGGGTGATTCCGTCGTCAGAACACTCCTGCTGAGACTGGTTCTGCCACACGACAATGCAAAACGTAAGTGCGAATATTGTTTCTATTCGGGCATTCAGCTTATACTCGGTATGAGTAGTCTCGACTTCGACAAAAACCCAGTACACGTTTGCCTGGGAACCGGTTTTCGCAGCTACCACGTCCAACGTAACACACCTACCACACCGTCAGTCGTCCAACTTCATGCACGTATGCCCTGCCAGGGCCTTTCGCAGACATCAGAAGGCGATCCGTAGCCGCAATGATTGTGTCTCATGGTTCTCGAGCCTGAATTCAGGGCCCGTGGAGGCTCCACCACCCTCCTCCGATTGCTATAGCCACGCATTGCAGGGTGGTGATTTGTTCGTGCATACTCACAACCGTGGACGTCAAGCCTGGATGTGGGGAGAGTCAGGTTGGATGCCGGTTCAGGAAGGTCAGTCACATCCCTCCATTGCAGGTTACTATCTTTCCATAGCCGGGAGTGGGGAACCTAGTTGGGTAACCGGGAAGACGATGGCGACATATCGTTTGAAGAACAGAAAATGTTTCCCATAAAATCATGTAGCTAGCGTTCGACAAGCGAGAACTAAGCCAACGAAATCATTACTGTATTATCCTATGCACTGGTCAGGAAATGCCGCTGGAGGGCGGCTTTCGGCCTTGCTTGCACTGCTCGTTTCTTCTGCTTTGTGTATGGAATATGGATATTGAGTATTTTGGACTATGACAACCCTGATCTACATTTTCTCGGACAGTAAACTTGTCTCGCTACGCTATCGCACAGGCGCAGTCACGACATTTGGTTTGCTGTGTTCGTTTAATTAGGTTAGGAGGTTGGTGTGGTCGCTATGGTGGACTTACTTACTGTATGACTCCCGAGAGCGTTCGTAGGAATTGTTTCATTACGCCAACATTAGTTTGCAAGTGTAACGTGGGTGAGGAGCATTTTACCATTTTCTGTTTCTTTTTGCACGGTGCGACCACAGCATCAGGGTCAAGGAACAGCTGCGCGTGCAGACTGGGGTGAGCACCGAGAATGTTCACTGGAATGAAAAGACACGTACTTTCTTCAGATTGTTAGGCGCAGTCCATACGTATCTGTCGTTATGCACGGGCCTAAACAAGACTCCATTGGGTCGCACGTTGTGAGATTGACGAGGAGACGAACCGTTCCTTGACATGGGGAGGGACCTCTCTACTCTAGCACAGAAAGAAGAGGTGGGATCCCTCGTACCTTGCAACATGCGAGCATACTGTGCAGCGTGACGCACACAATGGACACACTCAACACTGGGGACCACTCCGTCCCAAGAATAGAAGCACATATCTATACATGCTCAAAAATTGGGATGCTTTCCGATGACAGGTAACAAACGCTTACATGTCCATTAGAATATATGTGCTACACACACAGCATCAGCGTGCCACATATAGATGGCTAAATGGGAAAGTAGATTCACGAACTGGAAGGATAGGCGCCTCCGCCGTCTGATCTACGACAAACCGTCCAGCTGCTACTCAAATAGGGTAATTGGCGTCGCATGAACTTGAAAACCTCTCCCTTGTCGCGC
This sequence comes from Pisolithus albus, assembly GCA_024613165.1. Lineage (NCBI taxonomy): Eukaryota > Fungi > Basidiomycota > Agaricomycetes > Boletales > Pisolithaceae > Pisolithus > Pisolithus albus. Next base: position 128,356 of record JANFAB010000132.1, read on the forward strand.
ACACCCAGAAGGTGGATAAGTAGGAGAGTATGAGGAATGTGTATATACATACCTGGTATAAACTTTCGCCCAAGACCTCTATAGAGAACAATCAAATGTCGAAATTATCTGTGCCAAGGAGCTTGATCCGTGCACATCTCGGGTCGAAAACCATGCGGAAGACGGGAAAAACACACCAGCTGGACATCCTTCGAGGTTGATCTCGCCGAGTTCCATGGATAGACGTCGGGAGGAGATAGACGCCATGCCAGTACTATTGTACTGTGATGCCGAGTACGTAGCCTTGCACAAGGGCATCTTTTCCCACACACTTGGCATTTGCCCCATCGTTCACAAAGAACGATCGTATATAGATTTGTAATTGCGATCATAATCCAAAAGTGCCTTACTAATAGTGTCACAGTCACCGTCACATGGGTGACAACCTTATCGCCCGCCACCGCAGGCAGCAAGCACGGATCTGCCATTCTCTTATCTCAAAAACCACTTCTGGTCATAAACCGGCATATCTGACGACTACGGAGCTCCCGCACCTGGAGAAACAAGTCGGAACTGGACTATGTTGTCGATTAGCAGGAGATAAACAAGATTTCAATGTGGGGTCCCTATATGCCGTTGCTCTGTGCCGAAGTTTGGTTCATCAAAGACGGGTTCAAGTTAGAGACCGTACAAGGTGAGTATGCTTGCTTGCTTCAGTGTACTGCTACTGATTGCCGCGCGTGAGCCCTCATGCATGGGGCAGGCTACGGATAACACAGGAGACTCACAGTGGGGACTAACTAGCTGAAACACTTTCGAGAGTAATATATTTTAATGATATGGTCGCACACCGATGGCAAGGCGAGAAGATCGCAGTGAGATGAGTTTTCAATGTGCTTGTACTTGATAACTCTTCAGGAAGTGCCCGATAGCGCAGCACTCCGTCTAGGCCTCAGATGCTGTCGCATGGAGCCGTCTTTGCTATAGGTGAAGATGAGGGTGGTGCCGCCATACCGGTACGTGTTAGCCGCTCATTACTTACATGCAATATTTTGAGCTGCAGAGTTCTTGTATCTGGTGTCCCGCATTTCCCAGTCGTCCCGCCTACACATATCACCTATTTGGGCTGCACGTTATCCCCGCCTTCGACGTGCCACATTGCTGCGCCCCTCCGCTACGTCTTTGGCCGCCGCATGCCCACACGAGGTATATCGATCCACGCGCTGTTCTCATTTTCAGTGCCGTGCATTCCTGGGCCTGCTAATGCCTGCCACCTGCCATGTATCCCGCTATATCCCATGTAGGATAGTAGTTCTCATAAATACGACTGTAACCGATTTCAACTGAATTGAATCTGTTGTGAATGTTCTATATCAGTCTGAATAGCTCGAGATTGGATTGTCCACAGATTGTCATACAGATAATATAGTAGTGACTGAGAAGTAAAGACGCTGCTAAATGGCCGTCCGCTTGATCCATCCCATGCTCTTGTTTTCTTTGATGACTTCATATGGACCTACTGGCGGATACGAAAAAAACTCGTACTTGCACTCCGGAGAACAGCAGGTACTGATGCGGACTATGGTGTTAGTGCTGTCCACACCCACTTTTGATCGCGACCACGAACGGACTGAACTACATTTGGGGCAGCTCATGGGGAGGGCCGTACCCCATGGGTGACGATGGTTGTGGTACCATGAGTAGCGGATCCCGATTACGGACAAGGGGTTGGAGGATGGAAGCGGGAGACCAGACGTAGTCTGCACTTTCGATTGAAAGAAAAACGTGTCACTGTGCATGCGCAGCTCGAGCGAAACATCAAGAAGGTCCGTTATAACCTCACAGAGCGCGTGCCCTTGGATAAGGACACGAACACCGAAGGCAATGATGAAGGACTTCAGTACCGCACTGATGAATCGGTCTGCACCGAATGCAACTGTGTATGCGGGTTGCAACCTAACATACATCAGATCCAATCCGCGGCTACAGCACTAAAAGACTTACTGAATTATTGCTTTCTTGAAGCTGCTTATAGAATCGTGGAACGTGACGAGGGGACCACACGACAACATGAAAATAATAGACTTTTTAATAAGGGATCGAAGGCCTCCAAAAAACAAATAGTTCATGAACTAGCTGAATGAGAAACTTTCAACGAAAAGCTCAGAAGATTCATACCTCCAAGGGTTCTACTGCTACGTCTTCACCTTTCTCGTCTTTCCCCACAAACAAGTCACCACGCGTTACCTCACTGTGAACCGAAACAAAGATAACCTTGTGCTCAAAATTGTCTTTACCAATTTCCGTTGCTAACGCCTGAGCTTTCGTCTCCCAATGACAGAGTTTGTCCCATGTGCCAAAGTCGAAGACGACTTCATGGTAATGCAGCGTAGATGCGGTGTGGTACTCCTCGAGCACGGTGTTGAGTACCCAGGGAAGAGACCCTCGGGAGTTCATTCCCATGTAGATGAAGTGCAGGAGGAGAATCGGTCCTGCGCAAACCTCAGCTTTCGAGGCTCTTTCGCACACACCTCGGATAAACGTTGGTTTATCACATGCTGGAACCGACTTTCCTTCCACCATTCGTGTAAATGCCTTCGAGCACAAATTAGCTCCAGCCGGAAATATCAAAAACGACTTACAAAGTATGGCATTGGTTTCGATCGCATTTCACGCTCGTCCTTCTCGTGGCAAGCTGGACACTTGAAAGATATTCCGGGAGACCCAAGTTTATCTTCAATTTCTTGCAGTATCTTAATGCAGACATTGCAGACGACACGAGAACAGACGCGATTGGAACACGCAACGGTGTTTCCACCGTCATGGCAAAGGTAGCAGAACTAAGGTATGGGTTACAGGGCAGGACTACGAAAGATAAAGTCATGGACGCACTCGATTTTGTGTAGCCGGATGAGTAGTTTCCGCAATTATGGGGGATGACGGAGGGGATGAGAGTGGACTGGAAGACGTCAGGGTGGTGTCTCCAGAAGATGTACGACGTCTCTTGCAACCAGCGATTTTGACTGGCTTAGCAACCCCTGAACAACACTTTTTCGCAGTCTGCTTCGTCCTGGCCATAAGTATCGGAATCAGGCGTTGGAAAGAAAGAGAATGAGTACTAGTGCCACTGAGACGCGATCCTTTCAAATCACAAAAATTCCCTAAGCCAGATCCGAGAATATATTACCAGATATGGCATATGTCCGGTGTCTCCACGCTGAGAGCTGACAACGCCGCCTTCTCACGAAGCATCGGGAAGTGCCGTAGGCTGTTTTGGGAACTCTTGTATGCCAACGCGAGTGGGAAATGGATCACGTGACGCTGTGTTCATTTTCACCGACTCCCGCCAGCGCCTTAGTACTTGCTCCTCTTACCTTGTTGCAATGTCCATCACGTTGGTGTACATCTGTCGCCCGTGACTTGTGATGATGCGTCAAGGTAGTGTAGTCCCATTCGTTGTCGTGTTGGGGATCACTGGTCATGGTGGCGTACCTCTGTCGCCCTTGCAGATGTCCCAAACATGGCTGGCGTTTGAGGATGACCGTCACGCACTAGTACTCATGCTCAGTATCAGTCAATGCTGGTGTACATCTGTCGCTCGTGACTTGTGATGATGCATGAAGGTAGTGTAGTCCCATTCGTTGTCGTGTTGGGGATCACTAGTCATGGTGGCGTACCTCTGTCGCCCTTGCAGATGTCCCAAACATGGCTAGCGTTTGAGGATGACCGTCACACACCGGTACTCATGCTCGGTATCAGTCAATGCTGGTGTATATCTGTCGCCCGTGAGGATGCCTTAAGCATACACTAAAATGTAAGTATCGCCCCAATATTTGGTTTATCTGCTGACTTCTGCACAAATAGCTTGTGCCGTTCACCTCGCTGGCCTCCTGAATGTGGCCGGGACATCACCTCCGATATTCGGACTCCCCATACCGTGCACTCTCCTCGAGTCCACCGAAACGACCCATACAGAAATGGGTGTGTATTCCATTTTAGTCTCTATATTGAAAGAACGGACGAAGTAGGGGCCCGTCGCGTATCCGAAGTGATGCTCCGCCTCTAAGGCTAGGCATTGTGGTGTACCGAGGTTCACAGGGTTGGCGCATGAAGAGATAACATACTCGTACGTCGTTAAGACCGTTAGGTTTTTAGGCACGTCAGACCGACCACGACAGAATGGGCGAGCTGTCAAGCCCCTTCACCCCAAGCATGCACCAAACTGCCCACCGGTGAGTCATCCTGTCATCCATTTACTCGGATTTGACTGCTTTTCATGGAATCATTAGCTAGTGTGGGCACTACTTCCAGTTTACTATCCGATTTTGCCATAACCTAAACTTTTGAACTGACATACATTACATTATACCACACCCACAAATGCCGTGGGAACCGTCCTACGATATAAAGTACTTCCCTACACAGGGATCGACGAAAACTGACATTCTTTTCATCGCAGAAAAGCGCATCAATATCCGAGAGCTCCGGTGCGAGAGCTGTTCAGGTATGACACCGTCGCGTTGACGTGGCTCGCGCTTGCTCACTTACCTTGTTTTCGAGGCTATACAAAATGCGTATCCGGATGGCCTCTCCAAGGCCGCGGTGGTTATTCTCCCTCTGCGTACGCGTTATCTGCTCATCGGCCCCTATAGTGTGCTTCAAAACCCTTTCAGAGTGTATGATTTTACCAGTTTCCGATGTTTCTTGTACCGAGTAGACTGCTCAAGTCAGACCAAGGGGTTCTTCATTATTCGCCCCGTATCGCTGTTGTACACAAAGATTAGTTGTTTCCATAAGGAAGTCGGTTAGCGCCTCCATTCCTTTCACCGTTCCTAAGATGTCTGTTATGACTAGGTCCTCTGACGCAGCGCGAAGTAGGTCACGAGTGGGCTCGTAGGTGGGGCATGATGCGAGGATGTGTTCCCGGGTTTGGATGTGTGGGTTGATTTTGAGAGTATCTACCCCATCAGTCGAGCACGTTCGCACCAGAAAACTAGCCGGGATCTGCTTGTACGTAGAAATTCCAACCATAACTAGTATCAGTGTAAGGCGGTTTCGTAAACAAAGTGAATGCCGTCCTAAAGGCCTCCTACTTGATTAGATGCATCCCAGTTGTAATCATGTCCTACGCTCCCCATATATACCTACTCGGTATAGACATGTCAGTTCACCGTCCCAATTGTCCAGGATCTCCAAGAACTACACCGAAATCCATGCCAGCAGCTACCACGGAGTCAAGGATTGGAAATAATTGAGTGTGGTTTGCCGCATGAATATTATAGTCAAAGGAAACCAGAGGCACGAAGGGCATGCCGCGTGAAAAGGCAGGCGCCATACGAGCTGTAAGAAGATCACGTAAAGGGCCCGTAGCGCTGCTCCGTAGAGAATGGTACTTGGCTAGATTATCTTCCCCATCAACCATTCCCCACAACAGCAACTTGCGGGGAGCGATCTCGATGGCATTGGTAAGTTGGCCGGGATGTGGTCAACCATAACATGTGTCACACGAACAACATCCTGAAATGCGATCGCTATTTGTCCGAGTCGATTAGGAAGACGCCAGCATGCACCTTCCCGCAAATCATCCTCCAGAACGGCTTGCGCAGACCCTATCTTGCCCCTAAGTCTGTTAACCCAAGAGTCGTATCCGTGCGGCGAGGTTAGAGAGCTGAGGACTATCCCACCATTACTCCACAAGGCATAGTCTACAAACTGGGGATGGGTTGGGTATTAATCGGCGTCTTCCGGTGGAGGATACGGTAGGACTGTTGTATGATTCGAGACGCAACGATTCGGGTTTGGGCGGTGTAAGGGTAGGGTGTTGCAGAAGCTGGAAGCAATGCAGGCGGGCGGGACGGATATGCAAAATGAAGAAGGGAGAGGACCGCAAGGAAGCTCATAAAGGCGATCCACTTGAACTGCGATGCACGAAGACTAGTTAAGCCATTATTCCCCACAGGCGGGGAAAGTGCCTTTGGGCATTGAATATTTGAGGGCTGGCGCGGGTGCTGGCTGTGTGGAAAGGTTGGCACGTTATCGATAGAATGTGTAACCAGCCCACCAGGAGTTACATGCACGGTGCCCACCGCAGGGCGATCCACGTTTTGCAAATCGGACCGTGCTTGCTTCTTGGCCCGAAATCGGGAGGAGTGGCAAACTCGCGTAATAGAATCGTTTCGTCCGAAAAGCATGTGGGTAGGGTATGATTTGGAGGTCTGGCCAAGCTTCGTCAACATTTATAGCGCAGGGCAAAGTTCAGAGCGTATCCAGGCTACGCATTCGCCACTCCGAAGCACAGCATGCACAGATTCGAGAACAAAGAGGAGAGTAAGGTAAAAAGAAAGACAAACGGAACTTGCCGACATGCAGGTTGAATCGATTCGTGTACCACCACTCGCATTAGCCTTGATAGACACAGAACGCCGACGTGGAAACAAGAAATCGTATCCAAGACCTGAGGTAAAAAGAATGCAGTAAAGTAACAAAGGCAGACAAACAAGTGAAGAAGGTTGGCGATCTCACCGATATTGCAGGCCGCGTGGCGATTAATGCTATCCCCGCGTATAAAAGACATTGTAGGAATTTCCCAGACGTCGCGCGTTCCATGGCACCCAAACGAAAAACACGACAAGCGTCTGCAAGTGAAAGTGATGATGCTTATGTTAGGCCGATTCGTTTGGGGAGGATGAGGAAGTACGTGACCTCTCCTCGTGCTAAGCACGTATGTTGTGCTGACCTTCAAAAGCACGATGAACGAGGTGACAAGACAATCACCTTGGATGCTGCACCTGTAATCTGTTACGCAACTTGGAATGTGACGACGTGCTCACCTCGAAATAGATTCCCACACTCCCTACGTTCTCCGCCCACTTCACGGGCAGCTTGCAGGTGTTCAGGAACTGTCACCGCCTCCAACGGAACCCGTAGTACAGTACTGGGTCCAAACACGAGTGAACTTTCCAATGACGTGGAAGACGTAGGTCCGTTTTGGGTCGTCTATACCTTCGTGGTAATCCCCTTTCAGATCCCGGTTACTCGGAGCGACTTACGACTCTTCAAAGAGACAATCCAACTGGAACTCGATGGTGCAATCAATGCGATTAATGAGGCAGCCGACATCATGAAAACTCGTCTTGTGGGAACATCACTGGGTGCGCATGGAAGCGCTAAAGATGAAGAGAAACCACCTTCACTTCAAGTTCGCCGTAGGGTAAAAGGATTCCCTGCTCATCGCAAGCCCGCACATTTGGAATTCCAAGTGTGTCTTTATCTTGGTTTCTGGATTATGTCTAATAGCCGTAATTACCAGAAACTGATCCGCGAACATGCTCTAGCACTCATGAAGCGCGAGAATAAACATTCTCCCTTTACCAATGCCCAATAGAGCCGAAGTCATAAGTTACACGAAGGGGACTCAGCGTCCCTGCTGCACTGCTGACAATTTCCGCGTTGACCTCAGTGACACTCCAGCTTCTGCATGGAATACTTCAGCGTCTCACGTGTTTGCTGCCAGTTTCCGTGACGCTCATCCTGGCTGCGACAGATCACTGAAGGCTATTTTTGATGCCTGGGTAGTTCATTTCAACTATTTGCGCCAGGTATATGCAAAGCAGCAGATGGTTGCTCGTGAAGAACAAGCCAGAGTTTTAGATCTTGCATCTGGGTATACGAACGAGCGGGATTACAAGAGTCCATTGGCTGGCATTCACTCTGTGCACAGGCGCAGAGAACGCAAGTTGCAGGTCAGTTACTCTCAACATTGGCGATGATACATAATGCTCAGAGGGTACCATAGTTGTATAACCGCCGCCTTCGAACGGCCCACCCACTCGGGATCATATCCCTCAGCGGTTAACGTGGTGCAACAACTCGGACCGACTGGTATGAGCTCTGATGAGTCAGAGCACGACGTCGGGCATGGCGAACGCATCTACCATATCACCCGTAAAGCATGGCGATCTGCTGCCGTAACAGACACCCTGCGTGTGCTTGACAAGCTCCATCTCCGAATGAGGTACCAGGAGCAGTGGAATGCCACTGCCGGCGCATGGCCGCATCTTCGTATGCCGTCTAGTCAAGTCAGCAACCGAAAACCACTGTCAGGTCTTCCCAAGAACTTCTATGCTCAGGACTATCTTTCTTCTCTCACTTCGGAAGGCTTGGACGATTTGCTTCTTCAGGAGGACATGCCCCTGGATATCCCACAAGCTATAGCTGCGTAAGTCCTCTCACTGATTCTACGTATGGAGTGAACTCATCTTCGTGTGTCATACAGCTTGGCTGGGCCATATGATGTTTTTGACAGGCAAACTGCCCTTGGTAGTGCAGGGAGATGTTCTTAGAAAACTGACCGCAGAGCCTGAGCACGTTGATGGAATGATATACGCCTACTAAAACTTAGTTCGTTTTGCGAATCTAATACAAACTTGTACATATGCCAATCTCCGCGCCGCACGTCCACTATTTAGAACTTAGCTAAGTATGGTCGGGTGACTTCGCACAGGCCATCATGCGGTGGTTTCTCTTTTCGACACTCATTGAAATTCTTAGGGTAACATTGAGGGCGGTTGCTTAGAAGCGAGAACACTTTATCGCCCACCTGATCGAAAACTCATTGCCGCAGTACAAAATGTTAATGTGCTAAGGTTACGAACACTTTCCTATGCCTATATGTCTCTCCCATGTCACAGCTTGCACTAAGGATGGTTGATGACCATCGGTAACGACGAGATACCTTATAGTACCATCACTGCCCATGATTTGCTCTCCCTCTCGGGCTGGTACCCAAGTGCTCGCCCCGCCGACACTCCTCCAAATCCACATTTGGCATTTACCCACACTTTTGACCCAGTAGAAAAAGAGATCACCTTCTGTGACATTCTCAACATGAGAAGGCGGAAAGCTGAGGGGATCATTTCCTTCCGATCTATACCAGTGGAATACCCCTGTGGTATCGCGAAATTTGTTGAGCTTCCGGGGAGACACCTGCCGAAGATTGCGATGCTTCAACTTAATGTGCGCGTCCGTCTAAAATACCAAGACGTACCGTTATCAAAGGAGGGTGCCCTGCTGAGGGCTGACTCGCCTCGCCAGAGCTAGACTCCGACGTCAGTTCCTCAGTACGTAAGATCATCCGAACGACTGACATGGATGTGCTGTTCTCTACCCGTGGTACTGATGTTTCACCTTCTGAACGAGATGTATCAATGCTGAAAGCAATTGTTTGGAGTTAACATTAGACTTTCAATGACTGTCGGAAGACCACTTACTGAGAAACACTTGAGATTGGTGGAGAGAAGTGCTGCAGAATCAGTGGAGTCACGTTCTTTTGAGCCGCAGCTACGGTGGGTATGTGAGAGATTATGATACGAGTGACTCCGCCGTCTTTGTCAATGGGTGAACTTTGACGAAACAGCCACTGTTCTTGGGACATGGCAGTAGGCATCTGCACATCAGAGAACGGTGGTAGAGGTCAAAGCGTACGGTCGATACGTGGTCATGTCTAAGTTTGATTCATACATACGTTCTGTCACAAAGAAAAGTTGAGCCACTCCGACCAGCGCCGGTCACCGGTCACCACCCTCTCACAGCCGTGTGAACTTTGTGCTTGTTCTTCTGCTATCCCATGCACATGCGATTGCGAAAACCCATCATATTCGTGGCACTTGAGATCCTACGGGATGTACTTTTGACATCCTGGTCTGTACGTTGAATGACTGCTAATTGAGTGCTCGGCAAGTGCTGTCATTGGCACGTCATTGTCAACACGTGTCTGTTACGGTTCTGCTAACTTTGCAGATGGGGCCTAGCTATTACCCAGTGCTTTGTTAACAGTCTTGGACTAACGCTTCCACCTTCGGGATGCCTCTTCAATACAAGTTGTACCACCACCTCGAGGGAGAGCACCAAGACACCATCACGTCTCTCGCATTCAGCTCACACGGCACGTTCTTAGCCATTGGCAGCCTTGATGGAAAGTTGTCATTATGGTCAACTCTTTCTGGCCGCAAACTCCATGTCGTTGTCACTGGGAGTAATGCTGTACTCTCAATTATCTGGATGACGCCATCCGAAAATCACCTGTTGTGCGGGCTTGCTAACGGCGTGGTCATCTCAATTCATATAGACGACTGTGTTCGTAAGGGCTCAGTAAATCCAGCTTTTTTTCCAATACTTTTGACCCTGTTTGGCAGCAGGTTACCGTCACGGGGTTTACGGCTCATTCCAGCTCTCCAGTTGAATATCTCGCGGTTATGGACTGCATTGTGGTCACTGGCCCGCTCGGAGGTCTTTCTCTGGAATCACGAGGGAACGGGTAGGATCCTCTGTTGTCTCGTGACGTTGGACTATCATGATCATTAGCTAAATGGACAACTCGCACAAATTCTTCCCCCTCCGTCCATTTCAGTAAATCACGAATCCGAGGTGATCGTCACGTCCTTAGCATGGGCGCGTACGAAGTATTCTGAGAGAACACTTTTGGTCGCTTACTTGCATCACGGCATACTGTACGTTTCCATCCTTTTTTTGCGTGGGAGATGACTGATCCCTCATCAGCCTTTGGGATGCGATTAAAGTCAAAACGGCGCATTTTGTCTACGTCAAGACCCTGGTGTATGCTTGATCTTTTCTTTAGTATTGGTGCTGCTATTGATGAAAAAGAGGCAGTGGCTCTATGAGCGTGTCTCGTGACGGAAATGTGCTAGTTGTTTCCAACGTTACAAGTGGATTCGATATCTACCACCTCAACGACAGTAGCCTAGACGGTTCCATGCTTCAGCCGAGTAATGGGATGCTTGTCCCGGTGGCTTTCATACATGGAGGGCAGGCTATACTTGGTGGCAGCACGTGCGGGAAGGTGCAGATATGGGACTCCACGGACAGATCCCTGCTCGGTACACTTGTGCATGACAGTGAGTGTCTCCAAGCAATCTCTGGCCAATTCTAATGCCCAACAGCCAAGGACGTTGTGCTTTCTATTGCAGTTGAGTACTGCCTCTCATTTTGACTAACCGCAGTGACGCTCACACATGGTCCCCCAGGCCCATGTCGAAAGTAGGGAAGATAGGTTCCTTATCGCTACAGGGACGTGTGCTCTGGAGGGACGAAGAGGCTATGTTCAACTATGGCATGCCGTCGAGGTTGAAGATGCTGGTGAGTGCAGACTTTACTTAGTTCGTTTTCATAGCCGCTTAGAATTCAAGTGCTCGCAGACAGTGATACCCATGGTATCATAAAAGAGGGGGGAGCAGCAGGGACTTTCTCCGGTTTGAGATGGTTGGAGATTGCGACTGTCATTTTGGTATCAGTCGGTGCATATGTCTTGGGGTCCCTGGTTGGCTTACCATATAGGGGGGCTTGACAGCTCATATGCCTCAGTCTCAGTGAAAACTGCATCAGATCAGGTGGGATGAAAGTTGCTCAGGTCAGATTTCGTCAGATTTGGTTTGTCACAGTCAGATGAGACAGAATCTGTAGGAGGGTTTAAGATAGTATCACATTCCCTAATAGAAATTGTAATGTACTATGGAATGTGTGTTACACCGTAAGTTGTAATATGTCGTATGCATCACACCACTCCGCACTTCGCAACGTTTGGCCTTACTTAGTTTCCGGAATAAACTGACTTAGCACGGTCACATCGACACACCGGACCTGTCGCTCTCTGGATCTCAAGACCACCTTAAGGGGGTCCCTATATGCGTCGTTCGGCCCCGTTGAACCGTATCCGGTTTGGCGCGTCAAAGATGAGCCCAAGGCTGGAGAACGTAAAGGTGAGTATGCTGCTTGCTCCAATGTGCTATGGTGGCGTACTTTCGCTGCCTTATGTTTCGGAACCGTTCCCAGTATTCGTCGTTTTGGTATTCGAGCCACTTGGCGTGTTGCAGACCGGTTCGCTCATTTCGAAGGTTGGCTGAGACGGGGCAGAGTAATGGTCGGCACCCGTCGTCCGCGAGTGTGCGTTGAGTATTAGAGTAAACTTTTGGGCAAGACTACACAGCTGAATCTACAATTGGTTTGCCTGTAGACTTCCTCTCTATGTCCTTTGAAGTCGCAAGTGCTGACACAAATCCATCCGGTACACCAATGGATATTCCAGGTTTACTAGCAACTTCGTCGTAATCGGCGGAGGTCTAATGTGACTTCGATGCCGCTCTCGTTTTACTACTTTTGTGACAGAATCCAGTGTGGCTACCACCGTCCCTCTCCTTACGGACCGAAAAAAAGAATGAAACAATGGCAACTTGCCTTGCAGCTCTGCGGATGGAATCTGGCAAATGAAGATTTTTCCTCTGCGATAAAAAAGTGACAATAACCGGAGATTGCACGTATGTCACTACCTTCACCTCTACTCCATTTGACATTTTTCTAGCTGCGCGTTGTTCTGACCCTCGACGCCTCGCATTCTACTATTACTGCTACAATATTTTGCTTAATTCCTGCCCGCGCAAGAGGCATTTCGAGCCTTACAGGGTTCTCATATTCAATGCCTCGCATCCCCTACCCTGCCGCTATGCTATTTTGCCTGGTACCTGTCAGTGCGTGCGAATTGCGATATTTCAAGAGCGCCCTGTTCACGTATTCAACACTGCATTCCCCGGTCATATATCATACCGCTACGTATTTCGTCTAATGGACCCCGTTACAGCCTGCCGCCTGCCCCAGAAGCGTGCGTGTATCTCCCCGCATCACATTTAGGATAGTACATACTGTAATACGGACTTGGACAGAATGCAATATATTGTAAGTGGTTCATATCTGCGCAGATAAGTTGAGTGTTCTAGCGTCTACCCACGTGATCTCCGCTCGGTTTGATAGGCCGGCGCCTCGGCTGCACTAGTGTGGCGTGACGTGACCTACGTCGAATGTCGACTCTGCATGCATGCTCCTTCCGCGGCCATCTTCTGATTCCCCTCCTTGGTCTTCCTGTCATGGCTATGTCGTGTAATATTCATGGAGTGGTGGGTGTGGTGAGCAGACATACGACTAGTACTTATCCACCGTTCTTGACTAACTGTAGAGATCCACTCATGTGTTATCACGTTAGTCTTCGCATCTGCGTCTGCAGGATGAAAACGTGTTTATTCCGATCCGTGGCGCCTGTCCAGACTCCGCTCTTGGGCCACCCCAGTGCACACACAAAGAGTTCTTTCTCTGCAATGGATAAAGGGTGAACTTGCTTTGTGCCATCGATCGCTGATTATAAATGGACCCTCTCCTCAGGTGCGACTACCCCCTCATTCCACTTCCCACTATCTCCACGAATGTCTCCCATAACCCGCGGTATGGCTCGCAAAGGTGTAAGGCATTACGCGCCGTATAACCTGCGCTCT